>CAKNWT010330901.1:0-18907 GCA_932066315.1 Andricus coriarius | reverse complement strand
ACAAAATAGTTGAATTTTCAACTCCAGAGATGAATCTTCAACCAAAATAATTAATTTGTGAGAAAGTTCATTTTTCAATCAGTTAGTTTAATTCTCATTGCATTTTCAACAAAATTATTAGATTTTCAACCAAATAGTAGAATTTTTACCCAAAAGAGATGAACGGTTTTGGGAGGTATGGTGTTTCTGAAAAAGCCGGGTATCGACATTTGAAATCCTGTAACCCCCTGATTTTAGACATCTTTAGAAAACTATTTAAATCAAAAACTTAACTCTCCCAGCTCTAAGTTTCCATCAAGTTTCATAAAAATCGCTAAGCCCCCCTACAAATCTGACACACCAAACTCACGGTTGGCGTCAAGTGTCGGGGGTTGCCTGCAATCCAATCCAACCATAAACAGCCAGGGCCGTCTGAACCGTTTCCAGTTTGAATGCATAATATTGCGCAATATACGCTTGTAAGTACCCGCGCACTGAGCTTTCTCGCAACGCTGCTGGTGTTTTTCTAGGAGAGCCGCAATTGGGGGGACAGAAACCGCGATTCTTGTGTATTCAGGAAATGGATTGACCCTTCAGTCACGTCGTCTCGGGGAGAAAATTGAAGAAAATCGCCACAGTTAGAGCCATGTACTTACAATATGTTAGCTGGAAAAATAATCTTCGAGAGATCGAAGAAGTAGTCAAAGAAGAAGAAGAAGAAAGTAAAAAAGGAAGACCGGGTATTCTGGAAAGTGGTAGCCAAGTTCTCCTGAGACTCTAAGGCGAACTGGAGGTGACAGTCCATAAGTGGTGCTACGAGGCGGAAGTCAAGCACTGGCTAAACAACGGAAGGGCCACAGGTGACGCTGACTCAACTCGAGTGCATCTTCCACCCTCACTTGCTAACGGCCACGTTTCTCAGGCTACGTGGATTTTAAGTAGTGCTTCTCAAGAGGTAAAAACTCTTATGGATGCCCACATAACTTGTATCGATCTGAGACAATGAATTATTAGGTGTTCCACTATGTCTTTCGAGTACCTCTCTAGCTGACATACATTACTGGTTGAGAGCTTCGCAAACATCTTTAAGGAATTCACAATTCATGACAAAGTATCATACAATCTTACAAGGAGAAAAATGGAGGGCAAAGTTAGAGAGTAAAAATTTAGAAAGATAGTCAGTTCTTCTAGATGGTGGAAAGAGCTATTCATAATTTTTTCGACATAGAGAGACACCCATTTTATGACCAGTCGGCTGTTAGAAGAAGTTTAAAATCACTATTAGGATAATAAACGTTTCCTTTCAAGATAGTCGTACAATCATCTTGTTCTTAATCATTTTGACGATCCGCGTGGATGATCAGATGACCCGTCGCGTAGAGGAAACTTTTGCACGTCTATTATGGATTAAGTTCGTTCTCTTGGATTTTTGACGTCAAATTTTTTGTTTCCAAGGAAATGAACACAAAGGCGTCACTCAACGCTCAGCAATCTATTTCCTGGTACCATGTAAAGAATAATCAAATCGACCCTCTAAGATGGTAAGATCGACTGTCCAAGATGATCAAGTCCACTGTCTGTGATAATCCAGTTGACCATCCGAAATTATGGTTAAATTAATCCTCTATGATGATTAGTGCGACCCTCTGAGAGGGTTGAGTCGTCCATCCGAGATTATGAATTCGACTCTCTGATATGGTCGATTTGAACCTCTTGTTTTATCCTCCTAGAGATAGTCGCTTTGACCATCCTGAAGGCTGTCCCATAGTTGACCCTTAAATATTTCAAGTCTGAAGATCTGAATATTCAGGCTCATCTTCCATTTTTCTCAGTGTAGAACTACTTTCTATTACAGGACTCATTACTTTCGACAGGTGTTGACTGACACGACAAGCACCTGGCTGACAGAATGTTTTTATGTAATTTTTTTCTTTGGTTTCCAGAAATCCTACAAACTGTACAAAGGATTAGGGTCGTTACGGTCAGTGAGTAGGTAGAGGGAAGTGAAGGACTAGGGTCGAGTTTGACGAAGATTTCTTGGGGGCTATTTGACCTACTCTTCGTGACTGACGCTGTCAGTCATGTCGGCCAATGACGGACAACTGGTGAGCTCTGCTCTACTATAATAAACTTCAATGTTTTGTGAACACATTTATGACATAAATTTATCAAAAAACTTTATTTTTATTTAGAAATTTGAGATTCAAAATACAGTCATACACAAAAGTGTCACATTTCTGTGCAATAGAGGACAGAAAAAAGACCAATTCCATTTAAAACCAGGCAGCATTTCAAGGAAAGTCTAGGTGTCGGAATGAGTTGGTAATTGGAAATATTATTCTTTAATGAAAATAAAGGAACCCTTATTTTACAGTTTGATCAATAATTTATTCAAAATTTCTAAAAAAATTATAGAAAGTTTTTTCGAAATGCAAGATATTCTCCAAACGAGCATTTGAATATTTAAAAATTTCTCCAAAATCTCACTCGAAATATTTTTCTTTAGAAATATTACATAATATATCATTCATATCTCACAAGTTTCGTTCTTGGTAAACCACTACTTAACACTGAAAACAATTATTTGGGAAAAATTATATTTCAGCATATTTCTCGGAAACTAAGAAAGGCACACCAAAATTTTACATAAAAATGGAAACACCTAGAAATGTTCTACAAAAAAAATAAATCTTACTCTTTTGTGATTGCTTGCACTCTTTACGAGAAGAAATCAAAAACTAAATGTTTTCAAAATCTGATGCAAAAAATAAATAAAGATTTTTGGCTTTAAAAAAATGTGAAAATTCAATTCTTCAACAATAATTTTTTTTATATGTAAAGCAGTTATTCTCAAGAAAGAAACACAATATATATGTAGTAAATATTACATTATATTTCTTTAAAAAATTAAGTTGCATTTTAAACAATTTAGAACGCTTTGAATCAGAACCGAGCAATTCTATGTCAACTTTTTTAAGGAACTTAAGCTTTTTTTATATTATTCGTAAGAAGATGCAGTTTTGAAGAAATTTTTTTCAAAATCGTCTTGGTTTTTTTTAACAAATTTTTAAACTGATTTTTTGAAAAAATCCACTTTTTTCTTAATTTTTTTTATAGATGGCTCACAATGTCCTCTAATAACCCTGCAAATTCCAAAATGGGATCTCTGTTAGTTTTCGAGAAATAGTTGGGAACGTAAGGAAATTCTAAGCTATCTATAAAAAAGGGTTTTTTTCAGAAATTCAATTTAAATATTCGTTTTTGAAAAATCCAAGAAGTTTAAAAAAATATATTTTGCCAACAAATATTTCTTCAAAACTGTATCTTATCACGAATAATTAAAGAAAAACACTTTGATAGGATTAAAATCACCCAAGTTATGACAGTTAATAAAAAAGAAGCAAAATTTGTAATTTTCTTAAATTATTTTAGAGTATTTTAAAAGATGACAAGCATTTTTTGTGGGATTCAATTATTTGAATGTATTTCAAAAGATTTGGAAAATGTATGCGTTTTCAAAGAATTATCTAGAATTTAGGAAGATATGAAACGATTTTATAGGACCTACAATGTTTTAAGATATTTTAAAAGATTCTAGGAGATTTCACAAGATTTCCGGGAATCTCAATGATTTTAAGGGATTTTTAAAGCTATATATATATATATTTTAATACATTTTCTAGGTCACCAAAAAAAATTAGATTTCATGTAATTGCACAGGATTTGATCGTATTTTAGTGGATTTTAAAGAATTTATATACAGGAATTGAGGGATATCGAATAATTTCAAATATTGCACGGTGTTTCCAATGATTAAAATTAAAATAATTCTTAGGAATTCAAAAAAGTTTCAAAAATTTACTGGGATTAGAAAAGATTTTAAAGGATTTTAATTATTTCATTGTATTTTGAAAAATTTCAAAGAATTTTGAATTGATTTTTGTTATTTAATAGGCTTTCAAAGGAATAGAAATAAGCTAATTATTTGCAATGATTTTAGGGCATTTTCAATAGATTTTAAAAGTTTTAAGGAATTTGAAAAAATTTCAAAATATTAGAAAAAAATATAAATGGATTATAAAATATTCCAAGGAATTTTTAATTGATTTCAATCACGTGAAATGATTTCAAAGTTTTTGAAATATTGCTGGGTATTTGAAAATATTCCAAGGAAGTTTTAATAGATTTCAGTAATTTGAAATTATTCTAAAGGATTTCGATAATTTTAAGGGTTTTCAAAAGTTGTCACGATATTTTAATACATTGTCTAAGATTTCAGAAGATATCATCAGATTTTATCAATGTCACGAGACTTTAATATATTTGAATGGATCGCAAAGAATTTTTTTCCCAAGTGATGAATTTCGCAGAGTTTTAAAGATTTGAAGAGGTTCTCAAAAATTACCTTGGATTCATAGACATTTAACCAAATTGTTTTGAATTCTTTTGAAACTGAATTCAATAATTTTTTATTACAATTTTGAACTTTTTTCAATTTGCATTTTGCATTAAAAATGTTATGGTGTTAATTTGATGGACAGTCAGGTTCTCTATTACTATTCAACAGCAAATATATTTGCGTGCTCATGAAGGAAGTCAAAAAAATACTAATAGGTCAATCAAAATGGCTCGAATCAAGGAGCATTTTCTTTTTTTGCAAAAACTTAAAATTATTTATTTGCAAAAATTGTATTATGTAAACAACAGCATTCTACCTTACATAGATGAGCATAACTCACGTACACTTCAAACAATGCATTGATATTATAGGTCAATCGATTTGCCTCGAACCCAGGAATCTTTTTCGTCCTTACTTCAATTTTGAAATATGTAAATGGTAAAAGTTTAACCATAAAACGGGGTTCACAAATATTATGAATGATCATAACTTCCTTAATTTTTAATAAAATGTATTATTATTATTATTATGGGTCAATTGATTCGTCTCCATTAAAAGAATCTTTTATATTCTTGCACCAAGTTTGAATTATGTTAATGAAAAAAGTTTTACTATAAAAGTCCTATGTTTGGAAATATGATAGAGTGCTCAACAAAAGCTGAAAAATATTTTCAAAAATTCTTCTGTCAGTTCTGAGATGTTGGTGGTGAAAACAGATCCTGCAAATTTCATCAATTGATCCGCAATCATCTTCAAGTTATCGTGTTCGCAAAAAAGTGAAACATCCGCATACAAAAATATATCCAGACAAATATTTAGAAAATTGTATTAAAGATTTTTTAATTGAGGAACGTTCGTCTGAAATAATTAAATAATTTTTGAAATTTTTACCATCACAAAGCTTCCTCTATGACGAAACAAAATTAAATTTTGTTTTATCTCATTTATGAATCACGGTATATAAAACATTTTATAAGATTAAAATGTTTGTCTCTGAATATTAATGGTCAGGCAAGAGGGAAAATTATTAAGTGAAAAATCAGGGATAAGTCAGGGATTATGTTGAAAATGAAGTTTAGCGGCCACCCTGCTGTATATCTTGATAGACTCTGGTACTGGTGTTGGTTGTGAAGTAGAGTTTATATTGGAAGTGATGTGACCCCAATAAAAATATTACGTTATTTCGCGTGAAGCAAGGAATTTACGGAAATATAAAATATTTCCTTTGTTGAGTGCATTCGATCTTTTGATATCCCGTGATGCGATTCAAGAAGACGAGAGTTCTGCCCTTGTCTTGAGCTTTTGCTTGGGCTGGTGTAAAACGACTTACCTCGTATTTCACGCTATGGCGCCATGGGACAAAGGCAAAGCCGCACAGCGTCAGAAAAGCATTTATCGTAAAGCTTCCCATAATGCTTATTCTCATAAAATCTAGGAAAAACTACTAAAATTTTTGCGATACGACGACGTACTCTTTAGGTGGTGCGGCGCAAAGTTAGTGACATTTTCTTACTTTTTGTCATTTCGAATATCCTCCCGGTTTACTCTATCGAGAGATTTCCGTTGCTCGCGGCGCTTATCGTGATCCACACCGATGCTAACAAATTCAACCAGTTTTCGAAAAAGTTTCGCAATCCTGTTGGTTCAGAAAGTATATAAATAGAAGATTTCTAAAGGAAATTTTCATGCGCGGTAACATATTTTTCAAAGCGTACGAGCGAATCTAAAATATATTAAGTGCAAGGAATCTGTTCGCTTAGATTAGATAAAACGTTTAGTTAGTATAAGTAAAACGTTTAATTCATTTATATGAAGTCTTTTTCGATGTTTATTACTCATGTTCCAAAGTTTAACTTTTCTTTCTATGTTATTCAAGTTGACAACAATGTTTAAAAATTACAATATATTTATCAGAAGCGGCGAAGCCTTTTTTTCTGAAAGGGGGCAGGGGCATAGACATATTGAATTGGGCATATTGAATGGTATGATTTCCACATATTATAATAATATCATACTATGTTAAAATTAAAAATAAATAATGAATAATAAATAAAAAATAAATAGTAAATAATCAATGTTAAATACAGGTATAAAGTTCATATCTCCAAAAACTTCAAAAAGATTTCAAAGATTAGCCAAAGATATCACAGGTTTCGCAAAGATTTCGGATGTGTTTAAAATATTTTAAAAAGATTTGACCAAAATTGCAATACTTTTACATAGTTTTCATGAAGATATCACAAAGATTTCAAATATTTCGCGAAGATTTTGGATAAATTTAAAGGATTTCACAAAGGTTTCAGATAGATTTTAAATATTGAACAAAGATGTCGATAATTTCCTAATATTTTCATGAAGATTTTGGATAGATTTAAAAGAATTCAATAATTTACAAAGATTTCAATAATTTCACGAATATTACCGAATATTTCAAAAATACTTGAAATATTTTAGGAATATTTTTAAAAAATTCACAAAGATTTTAATAATTTCCCAAAGATTTCAGATAGATTTAATAGATAAAGATTTTAATGATTTCTCAAAGATTTCACAGAGATTTCAAAGATTTCAGATAGATTTAAAAGACTTCACAAGCATCTCAATTATTTCTAAAATATTTCACAAAGATTTCAATAACTTCAGGAATGTTACGGAATATTTCAAAAATATTTCGCGAAGATTTTTAAAAAATTCACCAAGATAGCAGATAGATCTCAAAAATTTAATAAATATTTCAATGATTTCACAGAGGTTTCAAAGATTTTAGATAGACTTAAAAGATTTCACAAAGACTTTAATCATTTCTAAAAGATTGCACAAAGATTTCAATAATTTTTACAAATATTTCAAAAATATTTCGCGAAGATTTAAAAAAAAATCACAAAGATTTCAATGATTTCCCAAAGATTTCATATATGTTTCAAAAATTACATAAATGTTTTAATTATTTCGTAAAGATTGCACAGAGATTCCAAAGATTTCAGATAGATTTAAAAGCCTTCACAAAGATTTTAATCATTCCTTAAAGATTTAAATAATTTCACAAATATTAGCGAATATTAAAAAAATATTTCAAATTTTTTTAAAGAATTAACAAATATTTTACAAAGATTTCGAAGATTTTTCAAAGATTTTAAATATTTCGCAAAGATTTCAGATACATTTCAAAGATTACATAAAGATTTAAATGATTTCCCAAAGATTTCAAAGATCACGGAAAGATTTGAAAATCTTCACAAAGGCTTCAATAATTTCCTATATATTTCAATAATTCCAAAAATATTAACAAATATTTCAAAAACCTTTCCAACGATTTCAGAAGTATTTCACTGATTTTTTTTTTAACTTTACAAAGATGGGAAATATTTTGCAAAGATTCCAGATAAATTTAAGAGATTTCGCAAACATTTCAGATAGATTTTAGAGACAGCAAAATTATTTCAATGATTTCACAAAGATTAAAAAAATTCAAACGATTTCCGAAAGATTTCACAAAGATTTAAATAATGTCACAAATATTACCAAATATTTTTAATATGTTGCAAAGATTTCCAAAGATTTTACAAACTTGCAATGACTTTCCGAAGATTTCATAAAGCTTTCACGAAGATTTTAAATATTTTGCAAACATTACGGATAGATTTAAAAGATTTCACAAAGAGTTCTATTATTCTAAAAGACTTTTATTATCTCACAAATATTTTACATAGATTTTAAAGATAGATAACAAATTTCAAATATCTTGTCTTGAATTTTTTAGAATACTTTTTTTGAGACCGAAAACCTTTGAGATTTTTTTTTAAGCATAAAAAAACTGTTATTATGATTTAAGAGGTTTTACAAAGAGTTCTATTATTTCAAAAAGATTTCACATAGATGTCAAAGATTGAACCAATATTTCAAACATTTCGAAAAGTTTCCAGATAAATTTTAAAGATTGCACAAAGGTTACAATGATATTTTTCAGATATGTCGCAAACATTATTAAAGAATTCACAAAGATTTCACCAAGATTTTACAAAGATTTCACAAAGATTTCAATGATTTTTTAGAGATTGCACAAATATTTTAAATATTTCGCAAAGTTTTCAGATAAATTTCAAATATTGCACAAAGATTTCAATGATTTTCCAAACATTTCAAAAATTTCACAAATATGATCAAATATTTCCAAAGATTTCAGTTATTTCACAAAGATTTCAGATATACTACAAAAAAACAAAGATTTAAATGATTTCCCAAACATTTCGAAAAGATTTCAATAATTTCCTGAAGATTTGAAAAAGATTAAAATAATTTCACAAATATTAGAAAATATTTCAAACATTTCGCGAAGATTTCCAAAGATTTTACAAAGATTTGACAAAGTTTGCAATGATTTCTCAAAGATTTCATAAATATTTTAGAAACATTTCAAATATTTCGCAAAGATTTTCGATAAATTGAAAAAATTTCACAAAGAGTTCTATTATCTAAAAAAGATTCCAGAAAGATTTCAAAGATGGCAGAAATCTAGAAAGAATTGAAAGATTTCCAGTTCCGACGATACGATGAATTTAATCATTCAATTGCAGAGGGCTCTGCCGCCTCTAATACATATTCTCTATATTGTTATTTTAAATTTTCCGTGTAATAGCTTTTCGACGATTCACCGGATCATCTGAACACCAAAATTAATCATTTTTTAAAAATATGCGAAAAGGTTAATGGCCAATAAAAAAGTAGGTTCTGGGCCGAAGACAGATTGGATCTTTACTATCAGTAGCATGTTGTAGAATGTTATTACAATTATCCTACACAACCTGTACGGAGAAAAATTGATGTTTACCCTCAAAATCTAGCTGTTTCAGGTTTATATATTTAATCTTAAGCTATAGGACAACCATCTAGATGTTAAAGGTTAGTTACTGTGGTTATTACAGATATGCAATACAGGGCTTTCTTACATCAAAGAATTCTTTAAAGAGGAAAAGTACGTGCGTCAACCATTTTACTCTACCCAAACAATTTACAGCTTTATTATTAATATTTGTTATTAAAACATGAGTAATCATAATTTTTCCACAAGTTAACATACGACACGGAATGACATCAAACGAAATTGACCTGATTCCTGGCATCTCCAGGAATTAGGTAGCTAGGTGGTGACCAAGCAGTTGACATCTGCTAAGGATAACAATGTTATAATTGATAAAACTTTTCATTTTATAATTAATGATTTGCTAATTTAACATTCAGAAGGTATTAGTCTCAAGAGCTACAGGCATATTCAATTTTTCACAAAAAGATTAAAACTGTCATTTTCTACAAGTATATAGTGAACTGTTGGAGATAGGAAAGATGGACAATATTTTTAGATTTGCCATCCAAAGAACTTAATTATACTTTTTTTCATCTGAAAATATAACTGTTTTGTTGAGCATTTAACTTATTGGCTGCAAATGAACTTTTTTGTTGAAAATTCATATTCCCGGGTTAAAAATTCAACTATTTTGTAGAAAATTATACGTTTTAAATATATGACATAAAATAATTATTCTTATTATTTTTTAAACGTTAATGTGTATTTTGATACTCCAAGATTTGTTTGTTATAATTGACTAAAGCGCTAATCATTGTCATCAAGAATAAAGCGGAAACATAATGACTGACTATAATGTCGGAAAAGCAAATGTCTAATATGTTTTCAAAAATTCATTAACAATTTTTTAAAATTTTTATAGAATATGCATATATTCGATTGTCACTTCATCTCACTAATAATGTGGAGAAATGATGTTAAAAACAGTCTTTGGCCCCAGTCAATCATTATACGATTCAGTGGCTAATCACTGTGTTGTCAAAATAAGTAATCTGTATAAACTAATGTGGCCAAGCATTGTGCTTTTCGATATTATTGTTAATTTCTCTGAACATAAATCACTACTCCTTTTGACGCAAACTTATTATCGAAATTTGAATCTTTTCAAAATTTAATATCCATCTGTTCATTTTAGAATTGTGTTCAAAGCCTATAGTGTTTTTCAGGAATGACTAAACTTCAAAAATTCCTTAAGTATCTAATCATTGTACCGATTATCCTACATTTAATTATAGAAAAAGATGCTAAATTGCATGATGCCTTTTTTAATTTTCTCCTTTATAATATACAACTTATCCACTATATTGTATTCTATACATTTGAATCTCGAATTTCCATTTATATCCTTTACAACACATGATCTGCAATTCCAGACATCTCGACACATTCGTTTCTGGGGATTTTCGAATTACAGAATTCGTTGCTAACAAAATCACTTGTCACAAATGGTAAAAGGAAAGGAAATCCATTTTCTCCGTTTTCTCGCGAGTTAAGGAAAGTGTCTGTCAGCCGCCACGAAGAAGAGAAATGGCGTGGGTGTTGGGCTGGTCGTCGGCTTTTAAGCTAGAGAGCAACAGTTTGTCTGACCCGCACTTTCAATCGGAATAGTCGAAACTACATTTCGAATGTTTTACCCTGTTGCTTTCACAAAAGTAGTAAATTGCTCACAAATCCATTACAGCCAAATATATAATACTACAAAAAAGACAACAAAAAAGTGAAAATTACAAACAGAAAAATAACATTCGTTGAAATAAAATTGTTCTTGAAGTGTTTTCATGCTCATTGTATCACCAATTAATTAATATATATATATATCTTTTTCAATCGTGATATAGTTCCGTTTGTAATTTTTAAATTTTTCGTAGTGTCTTAAAATATGCTTTCGACTAGACTAGAGCTTCTTTTACAACTTATAATATATGTTCAGTTTTTGTAAAACCTTATTTTTAGCGTTATTGATCGGACGAAGAATAAGAATTTACGCAGAAAGTGTTAAAAACTTACAATTAAAGAAAATTTCAAAACACTCATTGAAATTGAAATTTTGATTCAGTTTATTTAATAAAAGAAATTAATTCTGATTTTTCGATGTTAGGAACACTGTGAATTCAAAAAATAAATAAGTGTAATCTTTGAAGTGTCCTTAAGTTAGCCACGGAGTATCGAAAAGTGTATCTTGATGTTTTTGAACAAAAAATTCTCAAAGTTTTTCGGTTGTGAAAAAATAGGTATTCTCGAAGATTCATGTCTCCTATTTTGTTTAAATTATTTTCAGTTGCTCAAAAGTGTTTAGAATTATTGTAAATTACTTCTCGAAATGCTTACTTGCATTAGTGAGGCAATGTTCATTTGTTATAAGCAAATTAATGAGCGAAGATGCTCTCCTATTGTTACGGAAGATTCAGATTTTTCATTTTATAAAATTTTCCTCCCAATATGTGCAAAAGTAATGTTTAATTACGGCTTATTACATATCCACTGTTTTTCAAACATTCGCGTGAAAATTTGACAAACAAATTAACCTTTTGCCTATTATTAAATGGATAAGCTTTTCGTTTTTCGTGGAATGGACTAAAAATTACTTTTCAGTAGCAATTTGCGATGTTAATTTTTTTTCGGGAAAAATGGTTAATTGATGAAAAAATGTAACAAACAAATGTACAATTCAGTGGAAACATTGTATACTGATTTTAGAAATTTCTGAGGAATAGGAAATAATTTGAAGAAAATGCAAGCCTTGATTTTTTGAGAATACCTTTTTTGCGACCGAAAACCTTTAAGATTTTTTTTTAAATAAAAAAAACTTTTATTATGATTTAAAAGATTTTACCAATAGTTTTATTATTTTACAAAGGCTTGTATTATTTCACAAAGATTTCACATAGATATTAATATTTCACCTTGAATTTTTAAAATACCACTTTTGAGACCGAAAACCTTTGAGATTTTTTTTAAATATAAAAAAACTGTTATTATGATTTAAGATAATTCACAAAGATTTATATTATTTTACAGAAACTTCTATTATTTAGAAAAGATTTCACACAGATTTCAAAGATTGAACCAAAATTTCAAATATTTCCCAAAGTTTTTAGATAAATTTCAAAGATGGCACAAATATTTCAATCATATTTTTCAGATATCTGGTAAATATTTTTTAAGAATTCACCAAAATTTCACAAATATTTCAATGACTTTTTAAAGATTTTAAAAATATTTTAAATATTTCGCAAAGATTTCAGCTAGAGATCAAAGATTAAATAAAGATTTCAATGATTTCTCAAAGATTTCGAAGATCACGGATAGATTTAAAAGTATTCACAAAGACTTCAATGATTCCGCAAAGATTTCAATAAATCAGCGCTGCCGCATCATTGAAAAATTTTAATTACTTGCGCAAATTTTCGTCTAAAAACATTACTCATTACTCGATTTAAAAATATGAATATTATAATAATAACAGGGGACGGCGCCCCTTGCGCGTTGCGCGCGCCTAACCGGCACTAAAGTTTTTCTTTATGAAGTAAGGCAAGGTATCTCAATATTTATTGTATTTTTCAAATTCCAATTTAATCCAGTATTAAAAAAATATATAATCAGATATCTTAAATGAGGCAAAGACACCAGTTAGTGACATGCGACCAGTTAGTGACACCCTGGATGAATTTCTTCATTTATTGAAAAATTTAATGGAAATCATAATGTAAATGGAGGCTTGGTAAACAATAGCATTCTCCAATATTAAATTGCATATAAATATGTCCAAAGAATAATTTTCAAAGCAGTGTATAAAAAATATTTAAAACCCAGTGCTGCCACCTAGACGCTCGCCTCTCGCTGTTAAACTTTCGTGAGTAGGGAGTGCATTCAAGAAGGAAAAGCGAGTCGGTGCATTGTCGATTTTTCAAAAACAAACATCGTAGAAACTAAAGTGCAAAATTTAAATCAGTAAATTTGTGTGGCATTGAGAAGGTGCCTGGAGGGCAAAGTTTCATATAATTATTCATTATAATCAATAATATTAACCAGTCCGAGAATTCGTAAAGGAACAGATTAGTGACAGGATGCAGGAGAATGTATTTCAAGGAGAATCAGTCGTGTTTGGAGTAAAAAAAACGTTATTGCCTATAACTTTAATGTGTTTTTCAACTTGTCTCCAACTTCGATGGTCCTTCTTGTCGCCAAAATCTTTGAAAAGTGTGTTGTTAGAGTCGCGTGTCAGTGAGTCGCTTGGAGGTTAGGGTGTCCGGGAGCATATATCAAACAATAACAAATCGTCTGCTAGAATTTAAGCAGATGAATTTCCATTTTCATCGAACAATCAGTATCTTGTAATCATCTTGTTTTCGCCCAAGTCATAATTAGTTAACTGTTAATAAACTTTGCTTTCATTGCAATATATAAGATTTATCATTGGCTTTCTAGTTCATATTAGCCTCTTGATTTTCATAAATTTTCAGTTTCGTCGGAGAAATCAAAACATTTTTTTTTTAATTGCTTTATTCAATCGTATTTGACCTTTTTATATTCTGATATAGGCCGTAACAAGTCTTTTTGAAACAATTTTATCCATTATTAAATTCAAGTTGTATATCATTTCCATCTCAGAATATCAGATTCATCAACGTCGATAAGAAAATGAAATTTGTTAAATATGTCTTATTTAAAGGCAATATGTTTATTTTTTCATGTTGCATGAATAATGTGTTTATTTTAAAACAATTATATTTTGATCTAATTTAACCCAATATTTAATGGAAAAGTCTAATTCCTTTAAATAAGACACATTTCTGATAGAAATAGCATATTTCTTCTCATTATGAATTAATATAATCTTGCCAAATCGACTTATTATAGCCCATTATATAATATAAGAGTCAATTATCTTTGAATAGAGCAAGTTTGAGAAAAAAAGTTTTAGTGGCTCCGACAACAAGTAAATGTTTGAAGTAGTTATGCTGTTGAATATTTAAGAGGTAAAATAAATCAGAAAGCAAATTTTTAATGTTATTTATTTTAATTAAGGCAAAATTTTATAAAAAGATTTATAGAAATAGATTGTTCGACAAAACTGAGAATTCGTTTGCTAATATTCAAGCGTGCAATTTGTTAATTAGTAGTTAACAGATTTTCATCAATGCAAATAAACCGTTTTGCATATTTCACTAGGTGTATAAATTACTTTTGACAGTCCCCCTCCAGCAAAACATATTTACGAACAAAAGTGATTATTCCAAATATGTTTCTCTCTAATGTTTATTTATCATTTGTTCATAACTAAAAAGGCAAAGCTAAGGTAAACATTTCAGAAGAAACCGTAACTTTGTAGCACGTATCTAATAGAAAGTAGTAATAAACAATAGTAAAGTGTTTAAACAACTATTTTTAATAACTTGCATTAATTATTACCTCACTAAGTGAAAAGTATGCAAAATGTTAAATCTTCAGAAAAAACCGCAACTCTCTGGCATTAATATAGATGAAGATAGTAATTAACAATAATAATTTGTTTGAACAATTATTTTTTCTCAACTTAAATAATTATTAAGTCACTCCAAGTGAAAAATAGACAAATAGTTTGAAATTGCAGAACAAACCGCAACTTTCTACCATGAAGCAGAGAGAATGTTATTTATAATAATAAATTGTTTAAACAATAATTTTTTAACTTAAATTGATTATTACTTCACTCTAATTGAAGAATGGACAAAGTTCAAAAGTTCAGAAAAAGCCGCAACTATCTAGTATTAAAATAGAAGAAGATAGCTATAGACAATAATAATTTGTTTAAACAATTCTTTTTGTTAACAATAATGAACTATATTACCTCTCTCTGGTTTAAAATTAGAGAAAAAGTGAAAATGCTTTGAAGAAACTGCGACTTTATATTCTAAGAGAAAATCGCTAAAAACAATGATAAATTGTTTAAACAATTTATGTAAACATCTAATTATCTTCCAATTCGAAACTATTAAAACATAGTTATTAAAGGTTTCTATTCATTTGCTTCATCAGAAACAAACATCAAAAATTTTAAGCCCTATCACGTATTTCTGTCACTGAAAGGTTCCAAACGCCTCTTTGGACCTGTTAGTATCCACTGATATGAAGCACACAAAAAATCAATCATTATTAACAAACAATGCGGGCATTGCTGCCTTCATGCTTTTAATATTAAAAAACAACTACTTCACTTATAATTAAAAAAAAAATCATGATTATAGCATATAAAACAGTGAAAAGTTAAATATTGTACTCTTAAGAACTAGCACTGTCACTAACTGGTATCATCACCTTGGATTGAATGGGAATAAAATAAAAAACATTTATTAAATTACGCTTAGGGATTGTCTCGATATGGATAAATAGAAAAGCGAATCATGGAAAAGAAGAGTGTAATATGCAGGCATGGATAGGGATGAATAGAAGAGGAACTCCCTAGAAGTGATTATGAGAGTCTCTAGGGGCTCTTATGAGAGGCTCATACTACTGTCAAAAAATTGCGGTAGCAGGGAATGGCTGAAAAGTGCATCATATTACTTCAGCATATTACAAGTTTGGTAATGACCTATTACTGAAAAGTGTACGAATCAAAACAAAATTCCGAAGGGTAAAGGTCTTCCTTGTGAGGTATAAAAAAGCACAGAAATAACGTCTTTAGATTACTTTGCCAATATCAGGAAGTTTGAAGGGTGATTTGCTGAGGGCAAGTGTTCTATCTTTTATTATAAGAAAATGTTTTATCAGCCACGTATCGAATTTCCTATGGGAGCAGTTTTACCAGATTCATTCAGCAAGGACCAATCATAATCAGATCTTTAAGCTGCTTTCTCATAAATTCTGAAATCACTTGACCAGCATACTCGAAAGGCAAACTCTGAAGGACTATGATTGCGTAAATCATGCAAGAACAGAACAAGGGTTGCAAGACCAGGTACAAGGAGGTGGGTCTCTAATACGATCTTCTTAGGCAGCTTCACCTCAGGGTGGTAGAGAAGCTTTAGAGGTAATTTGCAATTGTGTGGAGCAGCAACGTATTTCAGATTAACGCTCTAATAACGGATGATATCTCGGGCCGCTGGGATATCGTTTCACGTAAACTTGGACTTACCTACTTGAGGAAGTTCGAAGGGTCGTAAGAGGATATACTCCAAGACTCCGCACTCGCCCTCAAGGCTTGTAGTATAAACATTTCGCGTGGGAATTTGAACATTAAATAATAAACATGACAGGGTGTAAGCCACAAATTTGGATAGCGATCTTATTAAGTTCAAGAGCTTCCTTAGCTGTCAACGATTCAAAGCTGCAAAGTGGGGCAAAATAAGTGTAGGGGAAAGTGGGGTATGGTGTCAGTGCGGGGCATGGTGACTCTTGTAACTAATGCTCATGTTTCTTCATTTTCATATTAGACTTTTACGTAAAATAGCTTGCTTTAGTATTCAAGAAAACTATTTTATGTGAAAAAATGAATATAATAATAGAAAAACAAGAGCATTATTTGCAAGAGTCAACGTGCCCCGCACTGACACCATACCCCACTTTCGCCTACCATTCCCATCTAACAGTGTTTTTGATTGGGTTCAAAGTTAGATTAGTCATAGTCCTAATGGACCTACATTTAAATATTAAACCATATGTCGCAATATTAATTAGTTCTCAAAATCCGGGGGTCCAAAATTTTGACTTTACTTTCATTTCATTAACAGAAAAAAACGTTCAAAAATAAATTTTCTGAAATTATTATAACTTGGGGCGGAATGGCAAACGTAATGGCGTGAGATGGAACGCTTCAAATATTTATTATTTTTTAATTTAAAAAGTGATACCTTATGTTATTCTGGATGAAGTAATTTAATTTCGGATCATTTAGGAAACTCAAAAAATTCAAGAAATTTAGAAAATTCCGAATATTCAAGGAATGCAAGGAATTCAGGATATGCAAGGGTTTCAGGCAATTCCGAGAATTTCAGGGATATGAGAGCAACTAAGGAAGTTAAGGAATATAGAGAATTCCGAATATTCAACGAATTCAGAATATTTCAAGAATAATAATATTTCAGGATATTCAGTGAATTCAAGAAATTTCAGAGCACTTGGAGATTTCATGGAATTCTGATAATTGAATTAATCTTAGGAATTCAGAATATTCAAAGAGTTTAGGAAATTTGGAATATCCATGGATTTGAAGGAATTCTGAAAATTCATGGATTTCGTAAAATTGAGATAATTTAAGGAATTACTTGAATTAAGGAAATTCTAAATATTCAAGAAATTCTGGATATTCAAGAAATACAAGGAATTCATAGAGCAAAGGAATTTCAGGAATTCAGGGAGTTTAAAAAAAAGGATTTCAGAGATTTTCGGGATTTCACCGAATCGGAGGAATTTCAGGAATTCAGGGAATTCAGGGATTTCTGAAAATTTAGAAAATTTATGGATTTTAGATAATTTAGAAAATGTATGGAATACAAACAATTCATAGAAATGAAGGATTTCAGATAATTTAGGGAACTCAGAGATTCTGAGGAATTCAGAGAATTGGACAAGTTTCAGCAATTCAGGGAATTCAGGGAATTGAACGCATTAAGCGATTTTAAGGAATTCATCAAATTCCAGGATTTGGTAGAATTAAAAGATATTCATGAATTGAATGAATTCAGAAAATTCTGAATATTTATGAAATCTAAAATATTTGAGGCATTCAAAGATTTGAGGGAATTCAGATAATTTGAGGGATTTCAGTAAATTTAGAGAATTCCTGGAGTTCATAGAATGTCAGGAATTTCAGGAATTCTGAATGGAGACGGAATTCAGAGAATTTATGAAATTTTCCTTTCTAAAAAATATACGAATTCTGGGAGTTTAATAAATTTAGGAAATTCATGGAATTCAACTAATTCAGGTTAGTCACTCAATTCAGGGAATATGGAGAGAAATGAAAGATTAGATAATTCATTGAATTCAGAGATTTTGACGAATTTATAGAATTTCACAAATTCCGGGAATTGAGGAAAACCAAGGAATTAATGGAATTTAGCGCATTTTCGGAATTCAGGAAACTCATAGAATGCAGCGAATTTCAGGAATTTAGAATATTCAAGGACTTCGGAAAATTCACAGAAATAATGTATTTATTAGAATTTACAGAATTCAGAGAATTCAAGTAATTTCAAAAATGCAATGAATCCCGAAAATTCAAGGCAATTTGGAAATTCAAAAAATTTACGAAATTAAAAGAATTTAGGAAATTCAAGGAATTTAGAAATTTCAAGGAATATATGAAATTCAAGGAATTCAGGAAAGTCAAGTGTTTTAGGGAATTTAGAAAATTCTAGCAATTTAGGTAATTCAAGGATTTTAGGGAATTTAGAACATTTAGGAAATTTATGAAATTCAAGAAATTTAGGAAACTCAAGGAATTTAGGAAATTCAAGAAATTTATAAAACTCAAGAAATTTAGGAAATTTAGGAATTCAGGAATTTAGGAAATTCAAGGATCTTATGAAATTGAAGGATGTTACAAAATGCAAGGAATTCGGGAAACTCCAGGAATTCAGATGATTCCAGGAATATAGAAAATTCAAGCAATATAGGGAATCCTCGATTTCAGGACATTCAAGGGTTTCAGAGAATATATAAAATTCAAGCACTTCAAGTAATTCAAG
>CAKNWT010330900.1:0-11218 GCA_932066315.1 Andricus coriarius | reverse complement strand
CCAGGCAGTGTTATATGAAATCTCAAATTACGGATATGGAGTTATTCCTCTTCAAATGCGCTCATATGCGCCACGAAAATTGTTTGCAAACTTTAAAAACTGTCCACGAAACGAAGCTTTTAACACCTTACAAAGTGATGACCATGTGATAACATATACA
Organism: Andricus coriarius; assembly: GCA_932066315.1. Lineage (NCBI taxonomy): Eukaryota > Metazoa > Arthropoda > Insecta > Hymenoptera > Cynipidae > Andricus > Andricus coriarius. Next base: position 11,058 of record CAKNWT010330900.1, on the reverse strand, counting down.
AAGTTTCAAAAATATCAAATATTTATAAAATTGTTTTTTTTTCAATTTACCATATCTACCGCGGTCGCGAGATTGACAATTTTTCAAATTTTTGTTTTGTCCAAAAAAATTTAGTGTACAATGAAACTATACATATTATTCTAAAAATGTATGCGAACTAGAAAATATTTTCTAAACTCTTTCAGCGATATTAAAATGTTTTGACATGCGAGTTTTAAAAATACTATCTAACAAAAAGGGTGGGGGAAATACTACTAAGAGTGCTAAAAATCAAATTTTTGAAGAATTATTTCTTTTTTTAATCAAAGTTTGTTATTTCACAGCATTTTACAAAATACACTGCAGTCCCGCTTTATCAGTCCCGATATATCAGACAAGGTGGTTGATAATTATTTTTAATCTTTACAAATCAAATATATATATATCAAAATATAATATCAAAATATCTTTAAAATTATCTAAATTTTTCTAAGAGTTTAAAAAATATCTGCGAAATTTAAATAAGTGTCTTAAAATCTTGCAGATTACTCACTAACAATTTCGGAAATCTTTTGAGGTGCTCTGAAATATTTTTAAATGCCCCTCTTTCCTCTACGTTTTTTGAAATATCTACAAGTTTTCCAAAATACAAAAGCTAGTTTTATTATTAATTAAATCTAAAAATCGTAAAAACATTATATTTAAGAATAATTGGCCAAAGTAAATAATATTTACATGAAGCCAATATGTTAAAAATTAATTTCTTTAATAACTCTATGCAATAACAAAATCTCTATTTTAATCAATCTTAGTACTGGCAAGTACTAAGTCAGTACTAATATTTTAATACAGAGGTTTTTTTATTTCATAATGAGTTATCAAAAAAAATTATTTTCAACCAAATATATTCATTCAAATATTTTTACAATGAATAATTATGTCTAAATATCAGTTTTGTACAATTATCCGATTCAATTATTAATAAAACTTGCTTCAGAAAATAAAAATGACACCAAAATAAACGTATAATTTAATTGCTTTTTTTTATAAATTTGAGATGTCGCACGAATAGCACGGTACAAAACCGTCAAAGTGTTACGTCCTGAAGGGAACAAACTTACCTGGTTAAAAATAATTAATTAAAAGGTTTCTCGTTTTTGAACGAAATCTAGGATTTCGAAACAGGGATGAGAATACTTCCGAAGGTTGAGATAACTACACAATAATTAATTGAATACAATTATATAAATAACATTTGAGTTTATTAAACAGAAGAAATTACAAGGTTAAAGAGAGATAGCTGATTTGAATTTTAAAAAGAAAAGGATTCATGTTTTTTTTAAATTGAGTTTAATTTTATATTTGTTTTTAAAAGTTTTTAAATTAAGTTGCACTGAAGTCTCTCAGGTAGCGACAAATTCATCATCCAGATCTCCACCTTAAAATAAAGGAAGACCTTAATGACAAACTTTAATAGAAATATATTACATGATGAGCTATTAGCTCATTGATTTTAACTTACCGAATTTATATTCCAAATGGGTTCACTTCAAAACTGGGCTAGTAACTGTTTTGGGGATTCACAATTATTTGAAGATTCCTTGAAGAGACAGGTTTCCTTGATTGGTAGAGTCCCTTTTCTATTTCGTTGATAGATGGTGGTACTGGTGCAGGTGGTTTTTACTTAGTACGGTACCGTCGATCGTCCTTCTAGTGATAGACCCTTCCGATGGTGTGACAACGAGAAGTTGTCAAAGGAGTTTATCAATGGGCAGGTAGGCTGAGGTTTCCTGCCGTTGCTCAAAGGTGACAATAGATTTGTCAAAGAATCTGGTGGTTCCGTATCACTTTATTTAAGGGGTTTTGAAATTGACAATCGACTTCAGTTCGATTGCAATTTCCGAAGCACAACACTGATTTTATTTTCTTCTTTGTGAAATTTAAATTTCGACTATTTGGGAAATGATTTCCAAATAACCGGAGTCTAATCTTGTATTTAAAAATGTGCACTAGGGCAGAGATTCCGTGCGATTTTAGTTTTTTTTATGATTGATTTTTAAGCAGAGCTTCTACCCGACTTTTTAAAATTTGTAGATCGATATACTTTTTAGCAGAGCTTCCGCCCGATTTGAAATTTGTAGATCGACTTTTAAGTAGAGTTTCCACGAGGTTCATTGCACGTGGGGCTCTACCTGCATCAATTTGCTAGAACCGCCGATATTGGATGTGTATTCTTTAGCTAAACTCGAGAACGAACGATCGACGTTTGTAGATATTTCGATGCATGGATTCTCAAAAGCAATAGCCCCGTCTGGAAAGTTCGACCGATCTTCCTCGAATGTAGGTAAAGATATATAGGGCCGCGCAGTCGAGTTATTCAACATTTAGCGGTTTCTTCACCGGAGTAGACTTCTATCAAACATCATATTACTATACGCATGGATGCGCAGTGTAGTTTGGTGGTATATATGGCTGTCCAGTAGAGTCCTGAAACATATACCGCTGCGCAGTACACTTGTAGGACACTTAAGGATGCGCAGCAGACTTGTAAGACACTTACGAATGTGCACTACTGTTTGGCAGTACACAAAGCTGCGCAATAAAGTTCTGCAGTCCATGCAGCTGCGCAGTGCACTTCTACAATACTTATGGATGCACATTAGAGATGTAAATGTTAGGTAGGCTTATATGACACGTATGGATGCGCAGTACAGTTTTATGGTGCACAAGGCTGCGCAGTGGACTTCTATGGTACTTATGGGTGCGCAGTAGGCTTCTATAGCACATACTAATGTGCAGTAGTATTTTACGGTGCTAAGACATCACGAGTCGATAAGTGGTTACCAGTAACAGATGACGCCTCTGTCAAGTCAGTTAAATTGGAAGGATATATAAAAGTTGCACGTGGGCAAATTTCAGTTTGAACAGGGGAGTTACCAATTTGAAAGTTTTAACAAGAAGCAAAATATTTGCTTAAGCATATTAAAGGTTAGAAACTTGAGGTTCGTTTACCAGGTGGTCCACCAAAAATGTATTGACTACTTTTCCTCTTTAGATCGCTGTATAAGTTAGACTGAAGAATAGAAATTATTAAAAATTTAAACATTGGAGAAAATTTGTAAGGGAAATATTGCTCATATGAACACAAATTCTACCTAATCGATCACACAATTTTTTTAAATTAATTCAAGAGAGTTTAAGCTGAATGTTATGAGTACCAAGTGTGCGGAATTTAAATTCAACCCGACGGCGTTTCTTGAAGTCCAGCATTGAAAAGAACTATGGCGGGCAAAATTTTGGATTTTGAGTTCAACCCAACGCTATTTGAAAATATCCAACGCTGGAAGGAACGAAATCCTTTTGCAGAAGGAAGTTAAAGTTCGTCTTAAATACATTGCGAGTAATATTAAAGTGTTTAAGGTGAATTGATGCACATATATTCCAAATAAACAGTTTTTCCCCTTGCAATCTTTATTTATTCTTATTATTCAAAAAGTTGTGGAACCCAAAATTTACAAAATAAGATTACTATTGTACATGTTTAAATTAAAAAAGATTATATGATCCTCCGAAGTAGCAGAATTAGAGTTTTTCATTATTGGTTGCTTCCTCCATCTTTTCAAACGTATCCTCGCACATAGCATCCTCGAAAACTTTTATGATTCTGCTAGGTACGAATACTGCAAACTGGTTTTCCAGCTCAACCACAATCCTAATACTTAACTAAGATAACAGATTTAAATAAATTTCGAACTTTAATACCTTGAAATGTTTGCTTATTCAAGAAAAAATACTAAACCTTATTTCAAAATTTAGATTTTTGACTTAGTTTAACAAAATAATCTCTAAACGTAATTATACAAATTAAGCGTAGTTAAAACACAAATTCACATTATTCATGCTAGCTAAAATATTATGTTTCTTTGACGCAAGATGTGGACAGTTGCTTGACACTCGGGACTTTGTAATGAATGACGAGAGGTAATGTAAAATCGTAAAGCATCTACAAGTTCCTTAGGATCTGTATGAAGCATCATACAGCAGCGTTCTCGACTTGGTTCAGAGTACGCCTGGTACATCAGTTCACTTGACCCATACTCCTCCTCCTCCTCCCCCTTCATCTTCTCCTTCTCCTCTTCATTACAATTAACAATAGCAACAGCTTCCTTATCATCATCATCATGTACCTTATCTTCTTCCAATTCTCGTTGATCATCCTTCGTTAAAGCAACGTTGAAACAATGTTGAATCAACGTTGAAGCAACGGTCAATTAACGTTGCACTAAGTGTGCACAGGTGGTGGAGGTGGTGGTGGAGGTGCAGAATGTAGATGGTTAATGTGGTTGATGAAAGGGATGATGACAAAGATACTTTGGTTGATAGGATATTGAATGCTGAAAAGGAGTAAAGCCTATAACGAAAGTATGCTAAATGAAACTTTCAAGCCTATAGTGATACCACTGGAGAGACTAGTAAACATTACTTAATATTCTACCAATGAAAAATTTAATCATTTCTTGCCCGAATCAAAGTCTGAAATTAAGCAGCCAGTGCTTGAAGTAAACGACGAATTCTAACAATTGTTACCTGAAGAAATTGAAGAAGAAAATGATAATAGTGATAATGATGACGGTGATGATGATAACGCCTCATTTATGACTGCTGATGACGATACAGAAGAGGACTTAGCGCAGTTGGATATAACAATGGTTGAAGATGATAATGCAACAGAGCCTGTTAATAATCATCAGTGGCTCACGAATAAGCTTATCAGGATGGTCAGTCAAAATAAAAAACAATATTAGGATATGGTGTACGTAGACTAGGTGATACTCTCATGATTGGAGATACGCCTGTCCATTTTGGTGATCACTTCATCCACGTGGGAGATAAACAGTACTTGAAAACTGTTGGCCTTCTGGAATTATTATTTAGGCAGGCTCCTGAGGAGTCTTACCTAAGCTTAAGCGCCCTAAATAACTATAAAGAAATCCTCATCAACACAAACGCTCACAAGAAGCATTACAGCATTACATTAGGAAGCTGTTGATAATGTTCATTGTAATAAAGAGTAGAAGGAAAAGATGAAGGAGGAGGAGGAGGAGGAGGAGGATGGGTTAAGTGAACTGATGTACAAGGCGTACTCTAAACCAAGTCGAGAATGCTGCTGTATGATGCTTTATACAGATCCTAACGGACTTGTAGATGCTTTGCGATTTTACATTAACTCTCTTCATTCATTACAAAGTCCCGAGTGTCGAGCAATTGTCCACATATTGCGTCAAAGAAGCATAATATTTTAGCTAGCATGACCATTGTGAATTTGTGTTTTAACTATGTTTAATTTTTATCATTACGTTTAGAGATTATTTTGTTAAACTAAGTTAAGAATCTACATTGTGAAATGAGGTTAAGTATTTTTGCTTGAATAAACAAACATTTAAAGTTATTAAAGGTTGAAATTTATTTAAACCTGTTTTCTTAGTTAAGTATTAGTTAGTGAGCTTCGGTAGCGCTCTAGTTTCTTTAGATAGTAGTAAAGTTTAAATCATTAGCTACTTAAATTATTGATAGATGACGCTGCTCTACTTAATTTACAGCAAATTTAACTGACTTGACTCTAGCGCCATCTGTTTTCAGTAACAACTTATCGACTGGTGGTTTATTAGCATGGATACAAACCCAAATTGTCAGTCGGTGAATGACTGATCATTTTTTCACCAGCATTTAGCTAGGATTGTGGTTGAGCAGGAAAACCAGTTTGCAGTATTCGTACCTACCAGAATCATGAAAGTTTTAGAGGATGCTATGTGCGAGGATACGTTTGAGAAGATGGAGGAAGCAACCAACAATGAAAAACTCTAATTCTGCTACTTCGGAGGACCCTATAATCTTTTTTAATTTAAATATGTACAATAATAATCTTATTTTGTAAGTTTTGTGTTCCACAGCTTTTTGAATAATAAGAATAAATAAACATTGCAAGGGGAAAAACTGTTGATTTGGAATACATGTGTATCAATTCACCTTAAGCACTTTTATATTACTTAGATTTAATTTACGGATAGGTGAATTCAAATTTCGCGCGCTTTCTACATTGCTCGGAATGTATTTAAGACGAACTTTAACTTGCTTCTGCAAAAGAATTTCGTTCCTTCCAGCGTCGGATATTTTCAAACAGCGTTGGGTTGAATTAAAAATCCAAAATATTGCTCGCCATCGTTCTTTTCAATGCTGGACTTCAAGAAACGCCGTTGGGTGTAATTTAGATTCCGCACACTTGGCACTCATAACATTCAGCTTGAACTCTCTTGAATAAATTTAAAAAAATTGACTGATCGATTAGGTAGAATTTGTGTTCATATGAGCAATATTTCCCTTAAAAGTTTTCACTATTGTTTAAATTTTTAACAATTTCTATTCTTTAGTCCAATTTATACAGCGATCTAAAGAGGAAATGTAGTAAATACATTTTTAAAACACTATCATGAAAATGACGTGTTTTCGTACTTATGATATGTGTGTAATTTGGCGCATTTCGAGCGATACGAATAAAGAACGTACGAAATGAGGAATGCTTACGAGAAGGCCTCTTTTCGTAAGCATTCCACATTTTCACAATAAGTGAAAGGAAGATAGTTAGATAAAGACGGAAATAGGTCGATGTTTTCAGCGACAACTGAAGCGCCCTCGTCTCGCGACTTACCGTGCAGAAATATATACGCTATAAAAACTAATCAGTACTTAAAATATTAAATTTTTTCTTTTCAAATTGATGACATTTCTTTATGAGCAAACTATACATTTTTATCAGTAATTTGTATTAAAAAAGTAATTTTTCATTTATACAATTTAAATTTTCCCGCAACTTTGACTTGAGCAACTATAGCGCACCTAGCGGCGGAGAGGCGTAGAGTTTTTTTCACGCTTTTTTCATAAACTGCACATGTCACAAAAAGGCCATCGCCTACCACTTGTAATGCAATATACTATTTTGGTGGAACACCTGGTAAACTAATCTCAAATTTCTAACCTTTACTATGCTTGAGCAAATATTTTTTCGTCCTGGTGAAACTCTCGAAATGGTAACTCCCCTGTTCAAACTGAAATTTTCCCACGTGCAACTTTTAATATCCCTCCAATTTAATTGACTTGACAGTGGCGTCATCTGTTACGGGTAACCACTTATCGACCCGTGATGTCTTAGCACCGATACGAACCATAACTGTCTGTCGATAAATGACTGGTCACTGTGTTATAGGCATTTAGCTTGGAACAGAACCGTGTTACTGAATTCACCAAAACAGTATCTCGTTGCCCTGTGTGCCATGCAAGTTTACTGCACTGTGTTAGGTAACATATGTTTATACTACACAGCTCCATGTACCGTTAAATACTACTGCGCATTAGTATGTCCAATAGAAGCCTACTCCGCATCCAAAAGTATCATAGAAGTCCACTGCGCAGCCTTGTGCACCATCAAACTTTACTGCGCATTCATATGTGTCATATAAGCCCACCTAACATTTACAACTCTAATGTGCATCCATAAGTATTGTAGAAGTTTACTGCGCAGCTGCATAGGCTGCAGAACTTTACTGCGCACCTTTGTGTACTACCAAAGAGTAGTGCGCATTCATAAGTGTCTTACGAGTCTGCTGCGCATCCATAGTGTCCCACAAGTGTACTGCACAGCGGTATATGTTGCAGAACTCTACTGCACAGCCACATATACCATCAAACTGTACTGCGCCACCATGCGTATCAAAGAAGTCTACTGCGCATCCATACATGTTGAAAAGTGTGCTGCGCAGCTATATGTGCCATAGAACTCAACAGCGCAGCCCTGTTTTCAACCGAACGGTAGTACGCATCCGCATGTGTCAGAAGCCTACTCCGGTGAAGCAAACCGCTAAATGTTGAATAACTCAACTGCGCGGCCCTATGTATCTTTACCTACATTCGAGAAAGATCGGTCGAACTTTACAGACGGGTCTATTGCTTTTGAGAATCCATGCATAGAAATATCTACAAACGTCGATCGTTTGTTCTCGAATTTAGCTAAAGAATACACATCCAATATCGGTGGTTCTAGCAAATTCATGCAGGTAGAGCCCCGCGTGCAATGAACCTCGTGGAAACTTTGATCGATCTTTCCAGAATGTAAGCATGTATTTTCCAGCGCCGTTGGCAGCTAGTTTGTGGAACCGTCCAGAAGCCACCGATGGATCTTTTCTAGCATAATCATTAGAGATTACATTCTGTATCTATAGTTCTTTATTTATGTCTCGAGCCTTCTCGAAAATTCGTTGTATAGAAAATCGTCAGAGATCACCACTTCTACAGAGAAATTTCTGGAAGGTACGAGAAACCGAATTTTAAACATCTAGCATTATAGGTGTAAGTTGAGAATATATCGATTCATCTTTTCTGCAAAGCATTTAGAAACTGTGTTCAATATCGATGCTTTTGGAAAGTTTACGGATATTGAAGAGCTCAAAAGCAAGAGCTTATATTCAAGCTTATATTTCCAGAAGGTTCGATTATTTTCCGGGGATCCCCAGAATTCGATTCTTGGTTGGTATTGCAGGGACCCACCTCGTTAAGCGAACCACGAATTCGTTCCAGCTTTCTAAACATTTTGATGACTGTACGAGTACAAATCTAAGAGGCAGTATATCCACTTTAATCTGTCTAGGAAAACAAAATTCTAGAAAGTTCCAGAACTTAGAGAATCCCACATGCGCCACCTTTATAAAAGTTTCTGGAGGGTTCTTTCGATAAAACAGGGACCATCCCTATTGGCCGAGTCATGAGTCCGCGTCAGAGATCTACCTTACCAACAGTTCAATTACCCAGTTTTGGGAACTTACTGGTGGCGCCGTCTGTCGGTGTCAGCTGGAACTACGTAGTGGTGATGCCGAAACCGCCTAGCTATACTACTCTGAAGAATTAAAATATTGTTTTAATCATCAATAAATAATGAAATAAAAAATAATAAGTTTTTCCAACAAAATAGTTTAATTGGCAACCAAACAAAAAATTTGTTAATAAAAAAACCTAATTTTGACCATAAAATATAATGGTTGATCTTTCTACAAAAAAAAAACGAATTTTCAACACAAGTGTTGAATTTTCAACAAGAAAGAAGATTTCAATCAATGGAGAAAAAAAATCCAATCCAAAATGTTGCGTTTTTTGTCATATAGACGAACATCTGAAGAAAAAAAGTTGAATTTAAAACACCAACAAATATGCATTTTCCACCAAACTAATTAAATTTTAACGAAAAAATATGATTATAGAATAATTTAATTTCAATTTAGAGAAATTAATTTCTAACAAAATGAATTGAAAACAGTTAAATTTTCAACCAAACAGATGAATTTTCAACTCCGAAAAAATAAGTAACCATCAAAGAAAAAATGTAATGGAATAGTAAGACTTTTAGTTGAAAAAATTGATTTTCAATTTCAAAAACGATTTTCAATCAAAAAGAATTATTTTTACAAAATGCATGACTTTACAACCAAATATTTTTCTTTTTTATGGAATTTTCAATGAAGCGGATGAATGATCTAACAAAAAAGACAAATTGTCAACAAAATAGATGAATTTTAAACTAAAAATGTAAATTTCCAATAAAAGCTAGATTAGTTTAATTTTTACTTAGAGAAATAAGTTTTCAAGCAAATAAAATGAATTTTCAACGAAACAGTTGATTGTTCAACTAACAAAATGAATGTTCGACCAAAAAGATTAAACGTTTATAAGAAAAATATACTTCAATTTTTAGTATAAAAAATTAATTTTTAACATAGGAACTAATTTTCAATAAAAGAAATAAATTTTCAACCAAAGAGATTAATTTTCTATCAAAAAACAATAATTTTTAACTAAATATCTGCATTTTAACCAAAGAAATGAAATTTTAACTAAGATCATCTTACATAATTAGTGGACCTTCGCTAAAGGGCTAAGTAAAAAAACCCAATTTTGCCTGCAGTCTATTTATTAATTGTGTGCAACAATACAAAGTTTTGCATTTTTTATTAATTAAATAATGATCTTATAAGGGCTTGGTACTCCATCTTTAGCCTTTATTTGCCATTTATTTTAGCCTCGATTATGAACACACGGCAGGTGAATATGCAGTTGCTTGACAAGTATGGCCTCTGCAACAAGAGTCTTCATTGGCTGGAGTCTTTAGTGAACATGCACAGGTTGCTTTGTCACACGTTTGGCCTGCGGAACGCTTGCATGCGGCCGGTGGTAACGGCCTTTTTGGCTTGTCCGCCATTGCTACTATCTCAATTAGTGCCAATAAGAGAAGCATGGTTGCCACAGATTTTGCAGATGCCATTTTCGTCAACTGGAAACAAATAAAAAGTACAAGTTAAACTGTTGGATTTGCGAATGTTGATTTGAAAAGGGTTCAAAACAGCTGTATCTACGGGAGAGATTCGGAATTTCGTCAAAAAAAGTTCACAAAGCCTCACACATATGTCGAATAACGTGAACATAATCACAAGTTTATCGAAAATCAAAGACGGTTGCGACAGGTTATCAAACACTTTTTAGTTCTACGTATTTTTAGAGGGACACATTTTTATTTTCTCATCAAATTTTTTGGAGGATAAATTTCTTCGTTTCGTCTTACTTTGTTTTAGATGATTTCACAGTAGATAATAATAACAAGCTGATGTTGCAGCAAAAGCTCTAGTTCGTATGAATTTGTGGTGCCGATGTTTCCCTGTTTGAAATGATGCTTTTTTTAAACATATTTATATTGTTTTGATGTTTCATAAAGACAAGTAGCACTTTTCGAAAAACAAGTTCATAAACATTTTATATTTTTCGAACTTCGGAAATAGTTTGCGTATTGTTAACATCATAAAATTTAAATGCAAATTTTAAATAACGCTGCGACAACATAGGCAATACCTTTTAATTCATATGAATTTTTTCGGAGTAAACAATTTTATTGTACAATAAACTTAATCGGAATTGTGCACAAAACCTCCGCCGTAGTTATTACAAAAATAATCAAACTCACAGCGTTGGGTGAGATAAGGAAAT
>CAKNWT010330899.1:0-15210 GCA_932066315.1 Andricus coriarius | reverse complement strand
CTTACCTCTTTGGGATACGTGGAGCAAATATAACTGATAACGTTACGCACTGTACAAGTCATTTAGGATTCTCCAAATAAAGAAACAGAAATAGATAAAATAGATTAATGAAATACAAATATCTCTGAAAAATAAAATTCTCCTCTCCAAATTGTCTTCCGAATAATATATATGATACAATATCTTGTCAAAAAATCATTAGTTACGCTACGGTCATGAGTTTCTGAATAAATTCTTGTAGCTAGAAAAAAATGAGGGTCGTTGATACTCTGGTCTTCGCTTTAGCTGTTCTCAATATTTCTATCGGGAAATATACAATTATATTATTATGGTTTATGTATAGTTCTTTATTTTTTTGGGCAAACTTTTTTTTGCCATCGCAAGTTGTCGTCAATAGATTACATAGCGGAAAGTGGGATGGTGTCAGTGCTGTAATGCGATTTCCGTTTTAAAATACGTGTCAGAAGTGTATTTATAAAAATAAAGTTTTGACGGAAACAGATGGAAAAGTATTTGACAGAAATTAGGAATTTACAGCATATTTTTAAAGACTTTAATAATAAAAAAATTATCGCTTAATAGGTGAAATATTTTATTATACATCTGATATCAGAAATTGATTCTATGAACGTTCTAAATACACACGTATATATAAATTAATTAAATCTTGCCACATCACATGTGGTGCACGAATGCCGAAAAATTTTATGAAGGTCGTAACAATGCGTAACGATTCAGAGGCATACAATCCAATATAGTTTTCTAGTTTATTTCTACAATTTAATATGTCCTGAATTACATAGTCTTTTTTTAGAGAGGAAAAGTTTTTTTAAATGAACAATTAGGCCTAAATTTAAATCAATACTGAATCTGAACTTTTATACACCTATATTAAAATTTGAATTTCAAACAAAAAACAGAATAGAAACACATTAGGATTGAACTACGATTCTCGGGTGAACCCGGTTTTCCATCATAGCTACGGACTAAGTCAAGTGATTGATGAAACGAGGATGTCATTAGTTAATTTAATACGATGTTTAAAATCATTTGCGATGATGTTGTAGGTACAAAATTAGGAGAATGGTATAGTTTGCAGTTTAACGTTTACCGCTGTTATGTTTACACAGCGGCCGCGAGTGTCGGAGGTGACAACAGTTGCCTCTGGATGTTTTCTTAGAGCTACCATGAAATATAGGGAAACGTGTCCGGATGTGGTTCTAGTAGATCCGGTACTTGATTTTTATTATCCCTACCACCTATGCATTCAGCTTCTATGAGGTCTCGTTGTTTATATCTTCCAAAGGAAGTTCATCAATAGGCAGCTGCTGTTTCTCTTTTATTATGATGGCAGCTATTTTAGCAGCCAAGCGCAATCTGTTGACAGATATTGAGCGTTTTTGGTCTGCTAGCCGCTGGTTAGACGCAGCTTCTTCTAACTGATGTTCATTGCCGTTTTGTTTCCACGCCGAAAAAACCTATTGTTGAATCTCCGTTGCTCGGTCTTCTCAGATGTGTAGATTATACCTGATGTCCTTTACCTTAGGGATAAGAACTCTTATCGTGACTTTCTTTATATGAGGATATTTTACAGCAAAGTTCGTGCTAAAATTGTATCCTTTTTCATGTGTTGTTTCAAACTTCGCACTTTGAGAGTAGAGACGCACTAATTGTGGTATCCCACTTGATGCTCTCCCACGGTATTTCTGTTGAGTTCGTTGGCTGCAAATAGCCAACGCTAGCCAAAGCATCCTCAGCAGGCACAGTTGATGTTTCACTGCTTACCGTTTATCGCAAATGGTCTTACTGGCCAGCTGTTAGATGAGTGAGATCTACCTAACCATCACGTAGCTCATTATCACCATCGACTAGCATGCTGTCACCCCTAGCGGTGGCTCCAGGAGCGCCTCGAGGATCTTCGCGAAGCGACAAGCATTACAATATCTTTAATAGATGCTTCGTGATAATTATGGGCTTTGGTGTTCCTCTTACCCCCTTTTCTCTTCATTTTCTGCCTGTCTAGCATGGGAAACCCGGCAGTAGCAGTGCTGTCGCCAACATAGCCATCAAAGTCATAAGAGGAAAGCTCAAGCCCTAGCGCGACGCCAACGCGGTATTATTATTATTATTAAGGCTGAGATGGCATCGTCATGAATGAGATCGATAGTTGATCCGTTTTGCCAGGGTCGATAGTTTCTTTCCTAAGTAGCTTGATGGCGTCCGTGAAAGTATTGGCTGCCATCTCCAGGGTATCGAGTCTCTAATTGGCCTGGGAACCTCTGATTATGTACTCTTTTATTGAGTGGGATGCTGGTTCGTTTTTCTCGGATCTGGCCCACGTAGGGCCCGAGGGTACGACAGATACCAAGTCGAACTCTATCTGCTAGTGATCTGAGAAAGTGGGTTCGTCTGAGACTCTCCACTTCTTAACTTCTTCCCTGATCGAGTTGTGAAACGTCAGAGTATTCCCTGTGTTGAGAATATCTAAGTCACTCATGATTAAATATTCAAATAGATCATTCCCTTTTGACTTGACGTCCGTGCTACCCCACACAGTATGGTGAGAGTTAGCATAGTATTCCAACAGTAGAGGGTGACCCCTTATTTGGAAGTATGCTACCAGTTTAGATACTTCCTCTGGCTGGTTGGTTTCGCTGTCATATGTAAAGTAGGTCGAACCCATGGCTAGATTTCCAATTCTTATAAGATTTGTGGATATCATCATCAGATCACTCGACTATAGTTCTAGCAGCGGGACAACGTCGAATCCCTTCGACAGTATGCAGGCCCTTGGTTTGGCCGTCTTGGTGCCCTTGTGAAAAAATCAGCCCCCCCAACCCTAATCCCCTTATGGTATCTTGAACTAAATAAGGTTCCTGGATTAGTGACATAACTGTGTGCCTCACAGCCATGTCTACCTGCAGAACCACAGATACACCTTTGCTGTGATGCAAGTTAATCTGGGTAATAGGCCGGGATCAGTCATTTAGGTCTATTGCCGATCTTCCTCTGTCCCGAAAATTTCCTCGTATCCATAACCGACAATCCTAAAATTCATATGTCCAAGGAAGTAGAAGTGTGTCCGTTGTGTTCTCTCCCTGAGGCCTATTGTACCTGACGATTCACCAGGACGATGTCTTTAGTTAGGGTTTAAATCCTTTAACCGCCGAAGGAACACATGCAAATTTTCCAGCTTACCAGGGATTCATGCCGCAGCCCACAGCATCTTTTCGAGCAATTCAACCCCACCCAATTTAAGGTCTGCACCTTCCCAGGGCGCCAAGCTTTAGCTGCTGGGTCGGCTGTGACAAATATGAAGACCCCTACCCAGCAAAAAACGGAAGCAAAATTTGGTCACTTTTATAGGGACACGCTTTCGAGCGCCTCCAGGTGACCTCCTTAAAGAGCTCAAACTGCTATGCAGTGAGCAGTAAGTGCAGGTAGTTCACATCCGCCACCGCCACCAGCGAGAGAATAGTCCTCTGGGCAGCTGTCAGCCCAGACCTCGGAGTGTCCCTCTGCACCGGTTGGTAGGTTGGTTTGTTCCTCTTTAAAGGCCTGCCCTCCCCCTTTGGTTCAATATCCTCTAAGTGCTCAATGCTGGTTGTCAGCGTTATTGCTGCTGATGCTCCAGCCGTGGCCTCAATCAGAGAGTCCGTCAATCCCTGAGCTCCCGAATGAGCCAGGGCACAGCCACCGCCTGAGTTTGGCTAGCCGGAGAGACGTATTGAGAGAAAGGTGTCAAGCTAGGCCCATTAGGGCCCAACCGCCCCCCCCCCTCCGCCACCTCCTATCCTCTTTCTTCCTTAAAAAATTTGTTTTTCCTGTTCATTTGGCTCCCACGAGAAAACTCTCCCAGACTAATAATTGTAAATTCATAAATTAAAAATTGCAGAGCAATTTCACTTTTAAAACATTAAAAACTGAACATTTGCGAAATTTGGTAAAAGTCTATGAATTGGTAGATAAACTACTATCATATAGAGAAAAAAACTCTGGAAATGTAAAGGGAATCGGGAAGCATTGTTTCTAAAAATGGGGCAGTTTACGTATTGAATAAATACAAGATTTATTTATGTAAGACAATTTTTCCCAATGTTTCAGTTTGCTAAAAATCTGACTGGACTGGTGAAAGCACAAAGAAGGCTAACAAAATAACTATTAAGAATCTCCTTACTGATCCTCATGGCTATATGAAAGCTAAACTTCCTTTGACTCTTCTAATAAAAGATAATACCGAAGGAGGGTGTCAATTTTTGGCCCAATGTGTCCATCTTAGAGTTATCTTATGTTTTTTGGTACGCTGAATTCAAAAATGTTCTTAGTTTTGCTAGTAATTGAGCGGTTTCAGAGATAAAGAGAAAAAATGGTTATAACCCACCCTCAGGCTCTATCGCACAAGCCCCTGCACAATATCAAGAAATAATAAAATCACCCACTGAAAATCTATCGCTATTACCAGTTTTGCAAATATTATTCTGACGAAGACGAATAATAAAAACTACTAGGTGTTAACTCAAGCATCTATAATTTGTAGTCCACCGATTTGCGACGAAAGCTAGTAATACTTCAATGGCAATCGCGTTTAGAAAGAGGGCAGGTGGGGGGACATAGAACTTTGGCGAAAGGAATGGAAAAGGGGGAAACAGAGGTATGGTTCAAAGTCCAGCAGCTCTTATTTCCTCTCCTTCTCTCTACAGATGCCCTCGCTCGCTCCATCTTCCAGTCAAACTTCATCTCTTTCCAGAAGTTGCCCAGTTCCTCACGTATCTCGTCTCTTATGCTCCTTTCACCAGAAACTTTTTTGTCGCTCCACCGCCTACCGTTTCCACTCATCTTTATTCACTTATCCTTCCAACTTTTCTTTCCAACCTACCTGCCACAGTTCTCTTCTATAACTAACTCCAGTACCTCCGCTTTTCTTTGTTCCGGTCGGCTCACCTTCTCCACTTGAGCCAAGCGCACAACTTTCTTCTTCCCTTTTTCCTTTTCTCCACCAGGCGTCTCTACCTATTCGATCTTCCGGTTCGGTAAATCTACATAACCTCTATTCCTACACGTGCTATTTTTCCCGTCCACTTTTTTGCTTTACTATCTTTTCCTTTTTTGAGCCTTCACTTCCACCAGACCATGTCACCTCTTTTCACCTTTTTATCACCCCTTTTTCCACTTCCGTCTTATTTTTCACTTCATATTCCACCAACATCACCCTAGCATCTCTCACACGTCTCTCACGTATCCACACCGAACCGGAAGTCCATTAAAAATATATGTATATTGTGGAAAAATTACAGTTCTGGAATTCAAAGGCTATAATAAATTTGATTTAAAAAAATAGGATTGATCCAAAATGATTATATGTACTTCGTTCGTGTATAAAAAAAAAGATTACTAAAAATGTTTAGTTCCGAATTCTTTGTTCGACGCGTTCCGTCATCCTACAGGTCCATGGCACTTAAGAAGGGGCCATACAGAAGTCCCCCCTGAATGGTAAATACCTGTTTTGGACAATAGCCCAACTAGGTATAAAGTTAGAGCGCAAGGTCAAATACTTTCCGCACAGACTTTGTAACTGTGGTTTCAAGATCTCCTATGAAACTGGGAGCGGATTGATGAGCCCATCCGGATGAAGGGAGTGAATTAAAAGGTTTGGAAGAATTGTTTTTTTCTTAACACAAAGGAATTCATTTTTCACGCCTGACATCACTAATTGGGACGCCTCACGCACACACATTGATTGAGAGGAAATTTTCACGGCTTGAGCTTGGATTTCGACTGATCATACTTACACATACAGACATAATCTTTTCTTGACATATTCTATCCTAACCTTCAAATTCAGACACGCTTTCTCCCTGACTGCTTATCACATTTTTAATTAGGTGAAGTTTGACCTTAAACGGTTCAGTGTAAACTTATAGACAAACTTGGATAAGAAAATACTGGAATGGAGCCTTCCGAGAACAGAAGCCGCGCGACGGTTTCGGATGAGAGGAACTGCGGGGCTGAAATGGGAGGATGTGCCTTTAGTAGCGTTCAAGTTCGGAGGGCCTGGATTTGAGCCGAAGGTCAGAACCAAAGCCGGACTCAATTGCAAGTTCGACTATAGTTTATTGCGAAATCCCACCCAGATTAATTGATTTTAGACAAATTTCAAAAGTTATTTGCCTTTCGTTTACTTTATGTTTTGCTTTGTACGTACACGGAGAGAAATCTGTTGCGAATATCGCATCGGACGCTATTGTTATTTACGCAAGCAAGAGTTCGATGCGGATAATGTACAAGAAGATTGCAATCATCGGTCGGTAACCGTGCTATCTTAGTACCAAAGTGTCCAATGCGAAAAGGGCATGCGCACCGCAGCGCTGAACGCACCAATACTTACATGCTGAAAACGCACGGAGTAGTCCGTGCGAAAAGAGTACGGGTCCCGAGCGTTTTGAAGATTTTCGGACTGCGCATGCTTGCGGTTACCATAGGCAACAAGTAGACGCCGTAGACGCGTTCAGTGTTGTTGTTTGTGGTTGATTCTCGTGGACGGACGATTGTGGTCAGTGATTCTTCGTGATATGAGTACGCTGTTTTTATGTGAAAAATTTTTGTTATTGTGAAAGCAAGTGAAAATTATCAACTTTTGCTTGTATGTTCGCTTGTCGCCTATGGTAACCGCAAGCATGCGCAGTTCGAAAATCTTCAAAACGCTCGGAACCCGTACTATTTTCGCACGACTACTCCGTGCGTTGTCAGTATGGTAGTATTGGTGCGTTCAGCGCATCGATGTGCATGCCTTCTTCGCATCGCTTTTCGGCGTTATACGGACTAGAGATTCTCATACCGGAATTGCACGAATCGAGGCGATTTTAGTATGGCACACGTGCTACACTTTCCGCATAGTACGTTCCCATGCAATACTCGCAACAGATTTTTCTCCGTGTAGTAGTCGCAAAAGAATGATGATGATCGAACTGTTTTTCTCTTGCATGTTATCTCTCTTGTATCAAAAGGTTCTAGTAATGATTCAGTCCTTCTAATACAAATTAATACAAGTTGCGAATATACACCCTTGTTCATATTCCAGATTAGCATACACTTTTTGTTCTTATTTTCCGTAATTACAAGTTCCTTTATTTTAGATTACTGGTAAATCAACATGGGATCTGATGAAAGCAATGGGTTCCCCGGAGGTAACGATAATGAAGACGCCCTCATTGAGCTTTCTGGGCGATCCGGACGGTGCTTGGGTTATGGGATTCAAAACGTTTATTCTGGAAGAAAAAACTCACTATCGCTAGTAATAGGTAGGGAGGTTACCCTAAGCCAGGGAAGATTTGCCCATGAACAGACTCATGTGGAGATGGGATTGTCAACACCACGAGAGGCGCCGTCTCCCGTGTGTCTTCGTAATTACTCTTGGAGAGTCGGTTAAAATTTATTTATGCGGGGGCCGCCCCTCCCGGTGCCGACACGACTGACCACGTGAGACCCTCACAATCTCTCCCGTCGATTTCTCCCACGTCAGTTTTTTATTCGTTGCGAGCAGTTTTCTTCTTGGTACCCTTAACGGACTTAGCTGCCAAGGTAAGCAAATCCAAGATTCGCAATTGCTTTCGAATAGTTCATACATAGAAATTCAGGATCTCAAAAAGACCCGCTCTGAATCAATCCATATACACAATGATTTATACAAGTACAACCAGGGAGGTTCAATCAGTGCGGTACGCTGGTATTACCCCCGTTTTCTCCTAACTGAAAGAACACGCGGAAAATTCTGATTTAACTCTGAATGCTCTGCATACGGATCTTCAAACTATAAATACCATCAGATGTTCACATCTGCAAACGATCTAGGGGCGATACAACTCAAAGGATACGGCTGGGTTAAGAATGAGAGTCCTCCCCCGCGGGTGGTTAAATACTTTAGTGATCAACCCCGAATATTATCGTTTTTATGGAATCAACAAAAAACTACAAAACTGCGGGCCATCATAGGAGACAAGTACCGAGCAAGGGACAGCGGAAAGAAGCAAGTACAGATCTTCTGCGATCGATATCAGGATGCTAATTTTCTAGTATCAAATGAGGATCTCACCTCAGTGGGATATCCTTTTTACATAGCCCCTGCCATGGTGCAGAGAAGATGCTACATAGGAAAAGTAGACCCTATTGATAGTACAAAGTGACTTTTTGGTAACATGGATGTTGGGGCTTTTAATCTGGCCAGGGACTATATAACCATATACAATTAATAGTTCAAAATGTTTCCTCAATGCTCTAGAGTGAAAAGATTTTTTCAATGCCGGAGATTCCGGCACATCAAATCATAACATCATAGTATGCACACTGGGTACGAATTTTGTGCCAGAGACCACGCCACATATACTTGCCCCAACCTACACGCCTCAGCCAGTTGCGTCAATTGTAGGGGACCTCACTCTGCATGCTCGCGTGAATTCCCTCACAGACTCTTCGAGGCCGAGATTCTTAAGTCTAAGTACAAGAATAATTTTGGCTTTGCGGAAGCAGAAGCTTCTATTGATAATATCAAAAATATCTCCTACATGATCTTTTGAGGATGGCCGTATGGCAGTCCCCAAACGATGAATTGGCAGTATATTGCCACGGGTATGGGACGCTGTCAGACCTCCTTCCTGTTTAATAGTAACAATAATGATATGATTATGACCCCTATTATTACACCGAATATCAGTTTCGAATGCTATTTGTCCAAAGACACCGTATATACCGTATCCAATGCCCGTGCAAAAAATGTGATTCCTTATAACGAATCTCTTTCCACCATGGTCCCGAGGGCGGTCTTGACTGCAATCACCACACATCTCATCTTCTCGATCAGAGAGATACTCTTGACGAGCAAAACTGAGTTGATGCCTCCTCAGTTGATGAACGTTATAAAGAGTTGTTAGATTTAATACAAAAGTGTCTGGAAATCAACGGAACCTCCAAGGGGCGGGTAACTTTGCCGCAAATAGGAAATTCCTTATATGGTGGAATCTCGAATGCCCCCAGGTTTCCTCGCGACGTGGTAAGGCTCTCGAAACGTATTTAGCAGGCTAATCAGACCAGAAGTTTTTCGCATGTTCTCGCATTACTGATGAAACTAAATGGATTTTACGTGGTGTAAAAAGAAATTAGGGTTCGACTAGAATCTTGAGTTTATTCCACTCTCTGTCAAACAGCAATTTAGGGAAAAACAATAACACTAATGAGCTGTGGCGAGAAAAATTACAAACCCATCTAATTAATATTGGCTATCGGTCATTTGTATGAGAGGTTCGTCCAGCTTAGGCTTGAGTGTAGGGTGAAGATATTGAGGATTATACCCTTTTTCACATCGGCTTCAGAAGGACCTGGATTGCGTTGAGGTGCTTGTCCGCCACTTAGCGGATTCCCTTGGGAAACTCGAAATTCTGCTTGCGCTTGTCTATCCAGTCGAATCACAAAATTCGTAAACTGCTTCTTTGCAGGGTCTGGGTTACGCAGGGATCGGTATTATCTCCCATTTTATTTAATATCTATCTTGATGAAAGCAGTAGCCTTTTACAACCCTTTGGAAGACTCGTCATGTATGCTGATGAGTGGCTCTCGATAAACCTAACATTGCGCTGTTCTCAAGGAAAAGGATTTAACCCTGGATCGTAAGCTTACATGGAAAGCACACATCGATGTAATTGCAGTGAACGCCTCTACAGCAAGAGTAAAACGCTTCTTAGGAAATTGAACTATGTCAGGAACGCGACCCTGAGACTCGTACTGGGCTCTATAAAATCTGCGTCCATTGAAACACTGCTCTCGGAAACAATCGAACTCACCTAGAGAAATAGATGGAGACTTCTGGCTGAGCATTTCTTGTTTAGGAATTTTGCGTAGTGCGACTGTCCCATCATACCCAAATTACGGCTGTTGGCAGATAGGTGCGTAAGGGCCGACTTCCATATAAGCACCTACTTTTCTGGCTTGGTGGGAACCTTCTTCAGCATGCTTTCGTCTATGGATGGATTTAAAAGAACGGTTAGGCCGATTTACTTCGACTTGGAGTCGGCTAAGATGAATTTTGAGATCCCATCTGACCCGCACTTCGGGCTGAATCTAGCGGATAGTCAGGACTCTGAAACATAATTCTGGAAGTGAGTGAAGGAGGTTTATCTCGATAGCTGTTACATTTTTACAGACAGATCGGTTTCCGAAACCCCATCTAAATATGTCTGCGCGTTTTCCTGTCCTAGCCTTTAGGTAAGGTACAGAATCTCTATTACACCGGGTGTTTCGCATAGTACGGACGAATTGTTCGGGATTGCGGAAGCCATAAAATTCAGTTCATGGAAAAATTATAGAGATCTGTCAAATGATTCTGTGATGATTTGCGAAAAACCGTCCTATTGCTCACACAGTCTTCTCATCCGGCTCCGTCGCCAGATCGAAGATATTCGTGGGGCTACGCGCTGAGAAATCTCAGTTTGCTGCACGGTAAATCTTAAGAGAACTCCTGGAAATCTCAGCAATCTAGCATGCGTGTAGAAATCTTTGGCTAAGTGTGGACAGGGATGGGGTGATGTGGAGCATTCCGACACATGCTCCCAAGCTTTAAGCGAACACCTGACTGTATCCGAAAGCCGTCGATCCGTGGAGAATCGCACGTGAGTCCTGATCGCGAGCAGGTTCGGAAATCTCGGACCTTTCGGATTGCCACATTCACAGATTTCAGATTTGCAGATTTCGTAGTGAGTAGCCCCTCGAAGATATTAAAGCTCCACACAGAGCCAAAAGAGTACAATGCGCGAGCAAAACCTAAGAAAGCGGGCCTGGGATCACATAGGTTCGGATTAGGGCAATTCCATGTGATGCAATGAATGTGCTGAATCTGATGACCGCATCGCAACACCAGCTTCGAAGGTGATCTGGCACTTCTTCTGTTTCTGCTTCTTCTTCTTCCTCGTCTACAAGGAAGAAGAAGAGAAAGTGGAAGTGGGACAGGAAGAGGAAGAGAAACACACTATCACATTATCAGAACGAGAATTTATTTCTAGTCACTTTGCCATTCTGGTGTGGTCCAGGTTTGGCGCTGGTTCAGCTATCCAAAAACAAAAAAAGGATCCAAGTACAACCAGCAAATTTTTGTTTGACGTATTTTGAAAAAAATTACAGGGTGTCTAAAATTATAGAAAATAAGAAATTCACACTATCAAACCAAGGCTTTCTTTATTACATAAACAGTCTAGTCTGACTTATGTTTGGCACTGATCAGTTGAATACACTTATAGTGAAAAATTATTTTTTTCCGATTTATTAAAAAAGTAAAGGGGTTTTAGCCACCGACTGAGCGGCCTCCAATATTGTAAAAATAATAAAAAGACTATTCGAACTTTCAATGCCACTGGAAGAGATTAAGAAAAATTTTTTCGAACGCATATCGTTTCTCGAGGTAAATAGTTTTACCTGTTGCGTACTTAATTTTATCAGACAGGTATGTGGGACTGGTATGTGTTTTGAAATATCTTGTAGGACTTTCAGTAGTTACGCTGCAACCACGAATTATTTCGCAAATCAGTTTATCCAAGCTGGAAACAATGAGGGTGTTTTATATTCTGTTCTTCGCTTCAGCGGTTTTATTTGATTATTCTGGTAAATATATATCATAAATATAATTTTAAGTACACTTATATTTCATCTTAATTGAAGTAAATGCGTGATAGCCAAAAAGTTTACTACTTTAAGTCCTAGTCATTTCCCTTTTTTCCTTTGAATAATACATTTTTTCTAAAAATATCTCAGTAAAGTACTTTTATCAAAGCAGGATTTAGTAAAGTTTCACAATTTTAGACGACTTTATTCAAAAAATTTGTAAATAATAAAGTACGCAAAATGTCTTTTCGCGCATCTGTCGTCGTACATCGAATAATGTAAAAATAATAAAAAAGATTTCTAAAACTTTGTGGAACGTACGAAAGAGGTTATGCAACATTTCTCAAAACATGTACATTTTTTAGAGGTAAATATATTTTTATTGTAGACATAATTTGATCGCAAATATGCACAGAACTTGTATGCAGAAGTATTAAAAAATCATGCTCACGAGTTTGATAGATTCGGAATTTAAAGAAATACAAGTTCATACGTTTTATTTATTCTTGAAACCTTGTACATCAAATAATTTAAAAATTAGGAAAAAGGATTATTGTAACTTTTAAATAGCGCTAGAAGAGATTGGTAATTTTGTTAAACAAAAGTTCTTGAATTTTATATATTTTAAAAACCCGTAAATCGAATAATGTAAAAATAATGTAAGGATTATTGGAAGTTTTTAAAAACAACGAAAGAGTTTGAGGAATATTGTTCAGTACGCATAAATTTTGCAGAGGTAAACAGTTTTATTGCACAATAAATTATATCGCAAACCTGGACAGAACTGCATCGCAGAAATGTAAACAAAATCAAGCGCACGACTTCGCTAGAGATTGAGAATTTACAAAATAAAATATCATAGTTTTTTATATTTTTTAAACATCGTAAAATTTTTTCAAAAACACCCTACAATTCTTTAAAATCCCTTCAAATTATTGAACTAAATTGCAAATTTCCTGAAATATTAAAAAATACCCTGAAATTCTTTAAAAAACTTTGGTAATACTTTTCAATATTTGAAGAGCTTTAAACTCTTACAAAATCCCTGAACTCTTGTGAAATCTAATACTATTTCTTAAAATCTTGGGAAATATATTAGATTAACTTGACAGATTTTGAACTCCCTTATAATCATTTCAATTTTCAAAAATCTGATACGATACCTTAAAATCTATTAAAATATTCTGCAACCTAATATTCTGTAGGTATAGTGTAATTCAATTCCTTGGAAATTCCTTGAAATTTGTCAAGTCTCTAAAATGCCTTGGAAGCTTTTGAAAACCTTACATTTTTCAAAATCTTTAACATCCCTTAAAACTCTTTAAAATTCTTCGAAATTTTCAAAAATCCCCTAAAAAATTTCAAATTCTTATAAATCTTTGGAAATTCTGCGAAGTTTTTTAAAGTTCTTTAAGATTCTTTGGAATTATTTAAAATACCCGAAATCCTTTAAAGTACTTTGGAATCCCTTGAAATTACTGTAATCTTTTTAAAATTCTTTGCAATCCTTTAAAATGCCTTAAAGTATATACGATCCTTTGAAATTCCTTTAGACTTTTTAAAGCTCTTGAGGATTCCGTCTTTTTTTATACCGTCAACCTTTTCATTTAAAAAATTAGACAACGCGCTTACCCTCTTCTGAAAATTATTCCTTTTCTACTTTCCTTTTTCCTTGCTTCCCCAGCTCACACTCTTGTCCTACTTTTCTACCCCATACATGTAATCCCCTCCCATACTACCCTCATTTCTAAACATTTCCCCTATTGCTCCTGACTCACACTCACAGTTATTTCCCCTACTTCCCCTACTTCCCCTCCCTTATTTCCCGCACTTCCCTTACCTTTAATTTCCCTCATTTCCCCTTGCTTCCCCTACTTCCATCCTTAATTTCTTCTACTTCTCTTCCTCTCATTTTTCTTTACTTCCCCTTCCCCACATTTTATCTAATTTCACCTACTTTATCTCCGCTCATTTCCTCTTATTTCATCCATTTTCTTTCAATTCCCCTCATTAGAAGAAAATTACGACGGACAGACGGATGACACCCGGCCGAAACTAAATGTTTCTGCTCGGGGCTACAAACCCCTAAAAAGTGACTAAAATG
Organism: Andricus coriarius; assembly: GCA_932066315.1. Classification (NCBI taxonomy): domain Eukaryota; kingdom Metazoa; phylum Arthropoda; class Insecta; order Hymenoptera; family Cynipidae; genus Andricus; species Andricus coriarius. The sequence goes on along the minus strand of CAKNWT010330899.1, from coordinate 1,466 downwards.
TGATTTGAGAAAAGAATTGACTAAAACTGACTGTGTGTCAGCCCTGATTCTTCTTTAGAAATGCCTTAAATGCTCCTTATAGAAATGCCCTGAACTTTGCAATTTTTTTTCCGCTGATTTTCCCTGACTGAAAAAATTCCCTACATCCTTCCTGATTTCTAGGGATTCCCTGATGTGTGGCTACTCTGCATATTATATTTAGATTGTGAAACAGATACTTTATAGAAAGCAATTAGATTGTAGTTGAGCAAGATAAACAAGATTACCTCATTGACAACTAATCCTCCTTTGCATAATATGCATATTAAATAAATACAAGGTTTATCTAAATGAGAAACTTTTTCCCAATGTTCCAGTTTGCCAACAATCTAAATGGGCTGGTGTCACCACAAAGAAGGCTACAAAAGCAGATATAAAGAATCTCCTAACTGGCCCCCATGGCCATTTGGAAGCTAAACTTCCTTTGACTCTTCTAGTATTGGATGGTACCATATTTGCATGGATTGACGAGAAAGGTACAGCACGTGCATTATATAGGAATAGTGGGATAGGTGAGAGACATGGTCGGGCTGGAGGAGATGTAGGAAGCGATTTGATAGGCAAACCAGTGCCAGAATACTTAAAAAAAAAAGTGGAAAATGGTGTTGCTGACTTTTTTTATAGGAAACAAAGGCGGACACCATGGACAACCGGATGATAAAATGGAAGTGGCAGCAAAACGGAAGCAGTGCATGAAAATATTACAAAAAATTAAAATTACATTAAAAATTCCATTTTTGTGTTTCTCAACTCTCTTAAAGTAAGGCAGTGCACGGAATCTCATAAATTTCCAGTGAAATCTCACTGGTTGAAACAGCTAGAAGTGTTTCACTTAGGGCCAGTTCCACCAACCTCGGTTAAATCATTGGTTAACTGACGGCCAGTTAAAATGAACGCTATACGCCATATTTAACCGTCGATTATCGGTTTAACCGAGGATCAACTTTTTAACCGAGGTTGGTGAAACCGGCCCTTAGTGCAATATAATAGGATATAATATATTTCGCATAACTGTCAGAAGGCCCGTCATTCCTTCAACGTGTCGCGTAGTTCAAAGTTAAAACCAAGTGGCTAGGGGTCTCCTCACTTTCAAGCGAAAAATATTATTTCCTGTAAAATAAAACTTTTTAAATTCCTAAGATTTTCAGTCAAAATATATTGCATTTTTAACGAAAAAGTTTAATTTTCTACCTGAGTAAAATTGATTCTTAACCAAGCAATTGCATTAGCAGACAAATTGTTGAACTTTCAAGCAAAAGAAACCAGAAGCTCTCAGGAAATTTATGGAAAGTCCCAAATATGCATGTGCTTTTAGGTTTTTATAAATGTGAACACAATGAAGTATTTTTACAAGATTGCATTGTAATCTATGTCAATATTCTTACCTCTTTGGGATACGTGGAGCAAATATAACTGATAACGTTACG
>CAKNWT010330896.1:11584-22522 GCA_932066315.1 Andricus coriarius | reverse complement strand
ACCCTCTCCACCAACCTAGACCATCGTGAATACCGCACATGACACTTTTATGAAGGTGGAAGAATGTGTGACATAACTTTAGATTTTTCATCGTAGCGAAGATACAGTGGAGACATTACGCCCAAGCAACAATTCAAGCTTCACGCCCAATCAGCAATTCAAATTCTCTACAATCGAGGGCTTCTAAATTCAAACCAGTTTGCATCTGCACCTTTCTTAATAGTTCTGCTAAACGCAGGTACGCACGACAACGTATGCCTATGGCCGAACACAGAATGCCGGACGACGCCTCAGCATGTCGGCTTGGCGCGTAACATCAAGGCCCGTATATATAAAATGATTGCTAGCGGTAGCAGATGGTCGTGAAGGCGCGTTCCTAACATAGCGTCCTCCAGTAACTCGGCATTTTCCCTAGTCAGTTCTAAAATATTGTTTGTATTCTATGGCGAATAACGCCATGCACGACGCGAACACTCGCTAGGCATACCGAAGATACGTGGTGCGCGCTCAAAATACCGGCTGCTATCGTGTTGACATTCCGCATGATAAGAACGGGTGGCATCGCTCCCGCGTTACCACGTGTTGATTAGGTGTCCTCCTTCCCTCCAGTTGATGTGTGAGAGAGAGAGAGAGGTAGTCGTATGGTACTGAGTGTGTGCTGTATTGGTGATTCACGATTGCCTCGAGAGGTTTGTTTATGGCAATAGGCCATTCCTCTCGAGGCTCCTGTCAGATGGCAGTTATTAAGTGGATTCTGTGCTCGACCAGGTATTATTTTACATTTGATTTTACTTGAGTTAAAGTTAACTGGGCGGGAATATTTCAAATTTGGGCGTGGTATGAAATACCACGTCACAATATAATATATATAAGTCTGTCATAAGGACAACCGCCGGATTTCGCTGATAGCAGCTGCTAATCTGAAAAATTGCACCCGCTCCCAGCGTAATCGCGGTAAAATTTCAGCCGTAACCACGACTCACGACCGTGAGATAGGTGGTAACAGTCTGCGACGAATTCAATAAGATGATTCGGCAAAGGTCTCGTGCAACCTGAGGACACGGAGCGACCCAAGGACGACCGCCTTCTGCATTTTCCCCGCAAGTGTTTTAGAATTTTCTTGACACGCAGGGATGCTTTTCAGGCTATTAACCAGTGAAACCTTGGTACCTCCAAGAGCACCGATGATGAAGACGATTAGCTTAACGGAATATTCCGGGTACAGCCGTCGCAACTCCCTTATAAGTTCTTTACACCTCTCTTTCTTTTCATTCTCCTTGGCTATGATATTTTTGTCAGCTGGTGCCGAAAATTCGATAACGAACATGGTTCGTTTCTCGAAGTCAAGAAGAACAAGGTCCGGCCTATATATATATTTATTTTTTTGTATATATTATACATATATATGTATACAGTGGCGGATTGGGTACTTTGAGGCGCCCGCGGGAAATCGATGTGTAGGGGCGCCTTCCTGCAAAGCAAAAAAAAAAAAAAAAAAACACTATTATTTTTTGGGCCACTTTTATAATGATGTTTTTGATTTTTAATAAGAAACATATTGTCTACAATATAACAGTAGTATATAATCAAAACCGTGCAATAATTACTATTATTATGCGAAAAACTGTTAATCTCGCTATTAATCGCTTAAGAACATTCAAAATTTGCGCGGTATTTCAAATTTATAAAAAAACCCAATTGAATTCATTCGTTCATTTTGGTGTGACTTCTGTTCTCTAAAGCTAGTTTTATTATTAATTAAATCTAAGAATCGTAAAAACATTATATTTAAGAATAATTGGCCAAAGTAAATAATATTTACATAAAGCCATCATGTTAAAAATTAATTAACTCTATGAAATAACAAAATCTCTATTTTAATAAATCTTAATTAATTATTTCTAAATATCAGTTTCGTATAATTATCCGATTTAATTATTAATAAAACTTGCTTCAGAAAATAAAAATGACACCAAAATAAACGTATAATTTATTTGCTTTTTTTATAAATTTGAGATTTTGCGCGAATAGCACGGTACAAAACCGTCAAAGAACAAACTTTTCAAAATCGTTTTCTCTCGAAATAAAATTATCTCATGAATGAGACGTTCAAACTTTTTGCCTCTTTTTCCTTCAATTTAATACATTCAATTATTTCAAATATTCCTTCACTTTCATTTTTGATATTTTGAACAAGCAGAATATAGGTTAAAAAACAATAAATTGCGTTTGTATGTTTAGTTTGAGTCATAATTTTGAAACAAATTATCCAAGTAAAAAATAAATGTGTAAAATTAATTTCATTTTTTTTTGGTGCTCACTACGTCCACACGGATTGACATATCGTGTTTAGAATTTGAACGATTAAATGAAAAGCACTAACGAACGTTTGTATTCATCAATATGTTTATAATTTCAAAGAAAGTTTATTTATAAATGGATAAAATCGGATATTACCACTCGAGTTGTAGCACTTTGCAGGTAATGTTTGGTTTGATGAATTTTAGATTTTTTTATTCGCGTATGTTGCTCACTGACACAAATTTCGGACTAAATCGTCTGAACATTCTAAAAAATCAATATAAATAATAACACTTGCACATTCGTTGCAAAACAACAAATAAGTATCTGCAGACACGTATCCTGACATTATTTTTGGAGCATTGTTAGCCATTTCCAGCGGAGAAAAAAGACCCTTTCAACGTCGATAAAGTCGAGAGCACGTCACCAAGTATATCGTTGCGTTTGGCCATGGTGAACACTAAAAAAAATTTTCATAACCGAACTTGGTAACGTGCTCTCGACTTTATCGACGTTGAAAGTGTCTTTTTTCTCCGCTAGAAATGGCTAAAAAAGCTCCAAAAATAATGAAAGGTTACGTGTCTGCAGATACTTATTTGTTGTTTTGCAAAGAATGTGCCAGTGTTATTATTTATATTGATTTTTTAGAATGCTTAGACGATTTAGTCTGAAATTTGTGTCAGTGACCAACATACGCGATTAAAAAAATCTGAAATTCATCAAACCAAACATTACCTGCAAAGTGCTACAACTCGAGTGGTAATATCCTATTGTATCCATTTATAAATAAACTTTCTTTGAAATTATAAACATATTGATGAATACAAACGTTCGTTAGTGCTTTTTATTTAGTCTTTCAAATTCTAAACACGGTATGTCTACTAAATATACAAACGCAATTTATTGTCTCATTTCCTATATTCCAAATTTTGAGAGCGATATATCATTGCATTTGAACATGGTGAACACCAAAAAAACATTTCATAACCGAGGACTGGTTTGGTCACGTGGTCACCGGAGAGCATGCCCTTATACAATTATTTTTTGCATAGTTACGAATCCTGGAACGAGAAACAAATGAATCCTCACAAAACTTTTATTTGCTTTGGAGGTATAATTTGGAATTCACGTACGATGTTATATGTTACGAGCGACCCCCCCCCCCCTTAGTTCTCTTTTTTAAATTAATTTTCGGTTTCTCCCTGAAATTAATATGGCTTTAAATATTATTTCAAGTTATATTAATTCAAACTCCGTACAAGCTACAAAGCCTCGCTTCGTTCACTCGTAACCCGAGAGCTTGATATCAGAATGCCAACGTGGCATTCCAAGCCCCCGACGAACTAGCTTGCGAGCTGACCTCGAGAACGACGAAATGAGATCTGAAATAATTAGGAAATTCTCTTTCCCTGTAGGAAAGAATTTGAAAAATAAAAATACCCCTCGGGACCAACAACTCCACCCTCCTCCCCGTTTTTCTCTAAGATACATATAGGCTAAGAACGGGGTAGTTGTATAAACTACCCCCATGATTACAACTACGAAAAGGCGAAAGAAAGGAGGAACGACGAACCGCTAACAATATACCACAGCGGCATGCATGCACACATAGATATGCACGTCGAACACCATGCTCGATTTCTCTCGTACACAAGCCGCGCGAATGACCGGGCTGTATGCGATGCCTCGACCGCTCTACTCTCTCCCTCCTTCTCTTTCCATTCTTTCCTTACATAGATCTATCTCGCTCCCCCGTACGCTCTTCATTGACTTGACTGCGGTACTGACAGCATGCCTGAACACGTGGACGCACAATAAGATTGTCACGTGCTCGGTTCCGACCCGCATTAACCACAATGCAAATTGAAACTATTTGAAAAGAAAAATCAATCATAAATATAAAAATAGTAAGAATTCCTGAAACCACAAATGCTGACGTGGTTTCTGTCTCGCAGGTGCGAAAGGTCCACGTTGAGAAATTTAGCTGCCTAGCGACGCAAACTTGCAAACGCCGCTTCAAGTCTCCAGAAATTTCCCTTCCACCTCTACCCACATTTTTTTTTCTAATCAGCAAAAATCCCTTCCTTCCTAACCAAAATCCCGCAACTCTGCTAATATCCCTACCTGAATCACCCCAACTATGAACTGTCGAGGTGCATCGGACTAAAGTCAAAACCGCAGTAACTTGGGCAACCTGGCACGAGCCGGAACTACCCAGACTTTTGTCCGTCCGAGTCGGGATTAAGATAATCAAGTTAATTTTCTGTCGAGGAAAATCTGGCCCATAAGCCATAAGCTTCTTTCCGGGTCAACGAAAATTTAAGTTATTTTCGGTACAAGAAAGCAGGCGGACTGCCGGGATCGATGGACGGCCCGGGAAAATTAGATTTCTTTAATCCGGACGTAACATTTAAATAGAAACTCCGTCCAGCGGGAGGCAGGCCCGTAACGGGAGTGTCATAGCACGTTGCGTCCTATCCGGCCTGTGTAAAAACGAAATTAAATTAGTCCAGAAGGAACCACCCCTTTTCGAATCTCAAAACGAAAAGGAGTAATCTCGTCGCAAAGACTATAATTCACTTTCATGGAAAATATATACCCTGTCTATTTCTCATGAAAGCGAATTCAGGAGTACTCGCGTGTGATCTGTGTGTAAGCGCGAGATGAAAAGACTAGAGTTAATTATTACCAAATAATTTCCGAAACATTTTAAAATCTTGCCCGCCTGAGACGGGAAAATCAACGAAGGGTACGTTTATCCCCTTCCTTTCGCTTTTCTTCTCTCCAGCGGTAGACATAGAAAACCGGTAAGCAATGTATCGTTGCAATTGAATTTTGTTGTCTTGCTTAAATAATATTTCTAGGGCAGCAACTCTCAGTCCGAGAGTAAGGCTACCGACCCACAAAAAAATAAATACAGGAAAGACGAGCCTCTCGCCCTTCCTTCAGTTTTGGGATAGCCTCCCCCAGCGTTCAAAAATATTGAATTGTTCTCTCCCTTTCAAAATTAGGTCCACGGAATATTTAGGCAGCACTTTTTATTTTCAGGACATATATTGAAATTAGGAAACGAATATATTTTTATCCTACGTGACATATATATTTATGATTAAATAGCTTATGGAGTACAATATGTATACGGATTACCATTTTAGTAAATTCCTTCTGCTTTCTCTTGTTTAATATTAAAAACATTTACATTGTTTGAAAAAATTATCTTAGAAGGCGCCTAAATGTCTTGGGGGTATATATACATATGTATGTATAGTTAAAAGTTTGTCATAAGGACAACCGCAGGATTTCGCTGGGAGCAGGTGCTAATCCGAAAAATTGCACCCGCTCTCAGCGAAATCGCGGTAAAATTTCAGCTGCAACCACGTCTCACGACCGTGAGATAGGTGGTTACAGTCTGCAACGGATTCAATACGATGATCCGGCAAAAGTCTCGTGCACCCTGAGGACACGGAGCGACCCAAGGACGACCGCCTTCTGCATTTTGCCCGCAAGTGTCTTGGCATTTTCTTGACACGCAGTGATGCTTTTCAGGCTATTAACCAGTGAAACCTTGGCACCTCCAAGAGCGCCGATGATCAAGACGATTAGCTTAACGGAATATTCCGGGTATAGCCGTCGCAACTCCCTTATAAGTTCTTTATACCTCTCTTTATTTTCATTCTCCTTGGCTATGATGTTTTTGTCAGCTGGTACCGAAAATTCGATAACGAACATGGTTCGTTTCTCGAAGTCAAGAAGGACTATGTCAATCCGGGTGATTTAAGGAAAGCAAACGTTAGCTCATACGACATCGACAGATCCTCCACATTTCTGTGGATATATATATATATATATATTTCGGTTATATATTCGGTTTCGATTCCTTTAGAATCGAACCGAAGCGCCTATGAAAAAGGCACCGAACGCGCCCTCGGGTTGCGGATAGAGGATCCCTGTACCAAGGGTTTCTGCTGAATATGGTTACAATTATTAATAAGCAGTCGCGGACAATCGTCCAGGGATGGTCCCGAAGGAATAACCCCTAAGCGAAGGCGTAACAGCCGTGCCGAAAGCTGAATAGCACCTTGACGAGGTGTCTTAAACGGTGTCTCTGGGATACTGGGCGACCTCTCAGAGTATGCAGCCTTATCCTTGCATGCGGGACACTACAAGGACGGACAAACCCTTTCCCTAACTGCTCGCGGGAACAAAAATAACACCATCAAACCACCAAAAAGTTGTAGATAGGGTTCAAAACGGGTGAACGCACAGAGCACCCGACAATCGGTCGGCAAGCAGTGCCGATCTCCCTAAAGTTCGGGGTGCTGCAAATAATCATTTAAATGGAAACATGACTACAAGCCGGCGAAACGTCCACATTGAGTGGACGAATCAACGCAAGGATGACGTGCTAGACTGCTACGATGCCAGCATTATCCCTGTTCACGGAGGCTTTATAGTGCGTATGCACACTCTGTGGTGCCAGAAACACCCAGAGGTTCAGTACGTGTCGCATCAGTCTTTGCGAAATCGACACGCCTACCTCTTGAAAAATGAATATGTACGCAACGCGCTTCATCAAACATTCCTTGAACAAGCTGCAGACGAAGATGAGGAAGCGACATTAAGACCAACCGCGGAAAGGAGACACTTTCTGATAGATGATAGCGGAATTAGGACGCAGTACACTCCTACCGAAATAAGACAACTTGTCCAACCAGAGAATTACAGACCAACAACTTGTTTGAACACACGATATAAGATCTTTGCAGCTATTCTGAACAACAGGATTGGCCGAAGAATTGAGCCTGTGTGGCACAAGATGTACGAAGAACGTAACTCGAAACAAGGTGTAGCAGGCTGCCGAGAGAACCTGCTAATTGACAGGTGTGTCTGTAAAGACGCTGCAGCCCCTTTGGAAAACTAGATTTACTATCTCATCTGGAAATTATCGTGTGACGGCGAACAACGTCACCTTCCAGAGGGGTGTCTTTCAGGGCGATATCATGAGCACTTTGCTTCTTTGCATGACACTTCTGCCTCTATCTGTCGCACTACGAAATTCTTCTGGAGAACTCTGTGGCGACACTAACCAGCGCGAGCATAAGGTCACTCATGTATTTTATATGGATGCCACGAAGATCTATGCCTCTGGTAAAAGCAAACTTCAAACTGCCATTAATATCGTCAAAAAATACACAGGAGAGATTGGGGTGGACTTTGGATTGGATAAATGTGACAAACTTCATCTGAAGAACGGAAAGATTGTAGGCGTTGCCAAAGACCCTGAGGTTGTGGATATAAGTGTTATTAGACATCTGAACACTGCAGAGACCTATACTTACCTGGGCGTCCCATCATTGCCGCATTTAGGACGTAACATCAGTAAAAGAGTCTCTCTGAAGCAGATACAAGCATCTTCTTCGACGGATTTGGTCTTCCAATCTGTCAGCGTTGAACAAGGTATGTGCGACTAACATGCTTGCCGTCCTGGTTCTACTCTGCTTGTTTGGGCTGGTTAAATGGTCGAAGAATGAACTGAAGGCCCTTGGTGTCAGCACACGTAAGATCATGCACATGCATAAAAGCTTGCATATCAATTCGTCAGTTCCGCGATTATACATTTCACGCCATCAAGGCGGACGCGGACTTCTGAATTTCTAGTGTCTTCATAACTGAATTGTTCTAAGTATAGCTTATATCATTGCTAATGGCAGAGATCCTCTCCTAAAAATGGTCAGGAACCACAAGATTATTGGTGAAGGAGCGTTCCTTTACAAAGCTGCGGAGCAAGCGGCCAAGACCCTTGGCATGCATTTTAACATCAGAAGTGAGGAAAGTGCATTACTCCATCTAGATGCTTCCCTTCTAAAAGCCGAAGTGAAGAAAGTAGAGTTTGCACAATTTCACCAAGAGCTATTTGACAAGAAAATGCACGGAAACTTTCACAGAAATTTAGAATAACAGTCCTTGTCGAAGGAGCAAGCTTTTGCTTTTCTCAGATGATCAGGACTTAATTCAGGTACAGAGGGTTTCATATTGGCATGCCAGGACCATATTGTTTCCACCTTAGTATACCGAAACCGCATTTTACGTCAAGAAGTTCCCAGCTGTAGGTGCAGGGAATGTCATGCACACGCTGAGTACCTAGAACACATACCTTAATCTTGTTCTATTTGGTGAAAAAATAAATGCATATTTTTCTTTTCTTTTTACAATAATTTTAGACCGTGGTTCTGCAGATTTAAAGTGTCTCGAAATGATTTAAATGATTAATTATTGTTAATTTATGTAAATATAATAATTGTTTGCTACTGAATGCACCTTTTGGTACCACTCAGACATAATGCGGCCCTAAGAGTGCTTTGTTACCATATTTGTCGCTCTTACGGTGTTGGCCGCGACCCTGCCCTGTCGAACGCTCCAAGGGAGATAGAATCAATTGCCCAAAACGAAATGTGCCAAATTTTCTGATTTTCGGACAGCAGTCTCCGTTGCACCCTCGAGGCCTGGCATTCTTCTCCAATACTTCGAGAAACGAACTATATTCGTAATCGAATTCTCGGCTCCGTCCAAATACAACATCACTGACAAGGAGAAAGAAAAGGAGGAAAGATATCCATACCTTAAAAGGGAGCTGCAACGACTGTACTTAAAATATTCGGTACAAGTAATTGTCCTTGTGATAGGTGCTCTCGGAGGTGCGAAACGGTCACTGGTTCGAAACCTTAAAGCCGAACCCGCGTGCCTAAAAATATGTCAATGCACTTGCGAGATGGATGCAGAAAGCTGTCATCCTCGGGTCGCTTCGTGTCCTCAAGACACGCGAGGGTTTCGCTGGCCTGTCGTTGTGATTTCATCGTGTCCTGTGGCCACCTATCTCACGGTTGTGAGACGTAGCCATAAGTGTGATTTACCACGGTTCTACTGGGAGCCGGTGTCATTTTTAGACGGCAGTTGCTCTTAGTGGGACCCTGTGGTGGTTGTTTGTTATTGTTTTTTTATTATATTGTAACAAAGTTTTGTAAAATGAATTTGGAAAGATTTGAAATAACTTTCCGGGGACTCGCCGAAGTCGTACCTAACCTCCAACCGTGAGAAAAGAACGGCGGAAATAAACAATAAAAGATTAGGCTTGCCGTCCAGCTTAGAGTCAGGCTTAGGTTAAGTAGAAATAAGTAACCATATCTTACAATTATTTATCAAGTAACCCGAGACCTCCCAGGGCATCCTTGAACATGTAGACTTTCAATTTTTTTTATCTAAATACTTGCGGTTTTTAAGGAGACCAAACGACGAATTGACAGTTAGTAAACATAGGACCGACGACGTGAACAGTCGTAAACCTAGCAGCCACCAAAGAACCAATGCGACAGGATGGGACACCACCGACACGGCGCAGCAGTCCCGCGCAAGTAATGAGAGGACAGCACAGTCCGGTCATCACTGTATCCAGCGATCACGCTTCACCGGCTAAGTGGGGAGATCGAAGTCGGCGGCCATGTTCCACCGTCGACGTAAAACAGCAGCGCCGATACCAGCGGCGAGTACCAATACCAAGTGGATCGTCGTGTCAGACCGGACTAACCCTGCTATGCCACATCGTTAAGCTCCACTTGCAGCGTGGAAGGCAGTACGTAGTAGACACGGCCAACCCTGTATCACTACGTGGCTAAGCGATCCCGCACTGCTAAGTTCCAGCAAACAGTCATGTTCGAGACAGAGCGTGATAACCAATGAAAAGACGAGCAGCCCAGCCGACGGAACCAATAAGCGAGCAGCAATGGTACGAAGGCACCCATTGGTCGGGATCGACAAACCAACCTTTCTACTGCAACCACTGTTGCACGTGGTTGCAACAGGTATTCTTGGCTTGACGGCGGTGTAGTCGGACGTTCCGCGGTGACCAGGAAAAAAGCCTTGTGGCCACTTTCAATTAAAGAGAGGTAGACAGAATTCAGAAGGATGGCTCCAACAAAGGAAGACCTCGCTAGGTTGTTGCAAGGTCGGTGGCTTACGCTTGTCCTCTAGACGTTTGCTCTCAGCCCGTATTGTTTTATGCATCCGGCAAGTGTATCATTTCACGCGTATATTGTCAGTGCCGCGTGGGTTATCCGAGACCCCCTCGCCACCCGGAAAGTTAAGATACGCCCAACTCAGAGCCCGAAATTAGCAAATCGAGGCGGGCGTCTCTCAATCCGAACCGTGGATTCGGGGCATACAAATAATGGACTCGACGCGAATTTAAATCTGTACCGGTGTTATGAGATTAATTTTTTTAAACTGTTTAAGTTTTTAGTTTTTGTGAAAAATTAAACTTCTCTCTCGCTCACGCGATTCCCACTCCTATTGCTTGTCTTGCGTGATATTGGGGGTGAGCTAGTCGAACTGTCGAGCGCGACGGGGCCGGAACCAGTGGGACTCGGTTAGGGTAACCTATCGGCCGCCTGGAATAAAAAAAAAAGAATCAACGAGTTTCGTGGGTTGTTCCTGGGTCATTCTGTTATTCCGGTAATGGTGTCGCGGTAAACAGGCAAATGTCAGCTATTTTAAGTAACCTGGTTTTCAAATTCGGGCCTCCCCCGGCCAAGCAGTGGTTAACTGTTTGTACACGGTTTGTACACACACACACACACACACACA
>CAKNWT010330891.1:0-13999 GCA_932066315.1 Andricus coriarius | reverse complement strand
ATGATTACGTAATATATGGATGGCCCCTTAATTCTATGAGAAAATTGCTAGAAACAATAATAAATTGTTTTTACAATTTATGTGAACATCTTATTATTAACATGAAGTGGTCTTTTATGTGCCAGAAATAATGTTCACTGAAAAAGCTACCAAAAAAGTTATAATGAGCGCGAAAAACTCGCAAAACCCATTTTTTGACTTCTGGGGTTTCTTTAGGACCCTATGAAACAGACATATGATGTTGATATTTAAAAAGTGATATTTTATTCGTATTTTACGGCTAATTGAGAACAGAAATGTCGAGTTTTAACTGGATTGAGATAATATCAAGGATTCTGAAAAAGATTTACATAAACTTCTTTTTTTCTTATGCACGGAGAAAAATGGAAGGTCCGTTGGACCATCTAGATGCGCAGACAGGTCATATTGCAGGGTCAACTATAGGACAGCCCTTAAAGATGTCTAAAGCGACTATCTCTAGAAGGTTGAAACAAGAGGTTCAAATCGATCATCTCAGAGTTTGGACATGGTGATCTCGAACGGTCGACTCAAGCGTCATAAAGAGTCGAACCGATGATCACAGAGCACGAAATTGATTATCATAAAGGGTCGAATTGCTCATCATAGAGGGTCGTTTTGGTCATATCAGATAATCGACTTGATCTCCTCGGACAGGTGACCTGGCCACCTTAGGGGGTCGATTAGATTATCCTATTTTTTCTATATTTGCTGTCCTTTTCCTACTTATTCCAGTCTCTCTCTTATAAGAGACTGGAAATTATAAAATTAAGTGGAACCTATAAAACCTGAAAAATTTATATGAAATACATGAATTCTGAACGCATATTTTATTTTTTGTGGAGAGTGAGGTGTATGAGACATAATTAGATATGCAAAAACAGTGCACATTGACAATATCTTTTTTGGAGCACGAGAGGCTAAGGACACGGTACGGTGCCACACTGAATTGCAAGATTTCAAACATTGAAGTGCATTCAGAAACCAGTATCCCACATCTCGATACTTTCTGCATCATCAATGAAAGCTGAAATTGTTTGCACGTTTTCAGTTTAAAACGACACGATGAAAACAAATTGATAGCTGAACGCCCAGTTACGCCTTTATCTTAAATCCCTTGGAAGCATCGAATTTGACGTTGAAAATTCTTATGCACTTCACTCTCCACGAATGTTCGAAATATCGAAGAGCACTTTAAAATTATGAAAAACATGTTTAAGTTTAATAAACAGCGAATGTGACCGGATTGGTTAAGGTTGGCGCGCTTATTTAAAATGATTAAATGTGAAAAGCAATTGTGTACAGTAGGGCGTATCGAAAAAGAAAAATTTGTTTGCGCGAAGTTCTAATAGCAATGAAAACTTTCTTTCGGGACACTGTTAGAAAAATCTGTATTAAATTTAATACAAATGTATATGAAGTGACTTGCATACACGGTAGTTGGAATTTAATATAAATTAAAATATGAATAGCAATTAAAGTAATAATCTAGAATTCGTCGATTGAAATGCTTTTTATGATAAAAGTGCAACGTACATGTGGAACTCTTTCAAAAAATTTGCCCTGAATGGTAGAAATTGAATGTGAGTACAGTTCATTGTAGGTTAGATCTGTCATTTATTTACGTAATTGAACTTTTCGACATAAGATCCACTTTTATTTCTGATTAATTGTAAGAAGGTATCATGTTTTATTATTAAGAAACGAAAATTACTGCTAATTTTATTTTAATTTTGTGCAAAATGGAATTATCTGAGCGATTATCATGATTGTATATGAAATTTAATAAACACGTACCTAAATAGCGATTTCATATGCTTAAGATATTAATTTTAATACATATTGGTATTTTAAATTTAATACTATTTTTAACACTGGAGTCAAAAACACTCCCCGAAAGTTTTATAAAAAATGTCCTCTGTCTCCTGTCATTTGAAGAGCAAACATTTTTTGTTGAGATTTAAATTATGAGTAAAAATAGTTCTAAGCAAGTCTATTTATACCTGTATATCGATAATTCCATTAAAATATTTTTTACCCTCCCTAATTGATTTTGAAGTTTCAAAAAATGGAAAAAAGTCGACTTTTCGCTATTTTCTTAGAGTTACGGTTAATTCCTGGACTATTCGAACATATAATGTGTGATATACGTCGATAAGAATGTATTTGCAATATATTGCAACACTTATGTATGAGGAATGTTGACATTAAAATAATTTGTATTGACTTTAAATTACAAGAAAATATTTAAAAGTTATATATTGCTCTTTATTTGACAATAAACTTAATTTTCGGTACATGAATTATCAGAAAAAATAGTTCGAAGCAAGTAGATTTGTACCAACATAAAAAAAATAATTCGTACAAAATTAAGTACACTCGAAAACATTTTTACCTTATTTAGACACCGAAAATTAATTTCGTTGTGAAATAAAAAGCAATATATCACCTTAAGATATTTTCTTGTGATCCAAAATCAAGAAAAATTATTTTAATATCGACACTCTGCATATATTATTGGTTTGATATATTGAAAATACATTCTTCTGAGCGTATATCAGACAAGTACAAATCTTCTTGCTTCGAACTACTTTTTCTGATAATTTATGTACCGAAAATTAATTTTATTGTCAAATAAAGAGCAATATATCACTTTTCAATATTTTCTTGTAATTAAAAGTCAATACAAATCATTTCAATGTCAAAATTCCTCATATATTATTTTTGCAATATATTGCAAATACATTCTCATTGACATATATTACACATTGTATGGTTAAATAGTCCAGAAATTTACCGTAACTCTAACAAAATAGCGAAAAAGTCGACTTTTTTTAATTTTTTGAAACTTCAAAGTCAATTAGGAAGGGTAAAAAATATTTTTATGGAATTATCGCTATACAGGTATAAATAGACTTGCTCAGAGCTATTTTTATTCATAATTTAAATCGCAAAAAAAAATTTTTTGCAGTTCGAATTTGAAGAAAAGCTTCGTTTTTTGTGATTGTGAGCTATGTCTACGATGCGGATAAAAAAGGATTTTTTTTTTGAAACTTTAGGGGAGTGTTTTTGACTCTCAAAAGAAAGTTTTCATTGCTATTAGAACTTCGCGCAAACAACTTTGTTTTCGATGCGCCCTAGTGTTTAGCAAATAGTAATAGTAAAGTTATTAAAAATAATCCTTTGCTCACAAGGAAGACTTATAGTGAAATTTAATTATTTATTAGATTTTCTCCTTAAAAATAAATGATCGATTTTAATTTTAAAGACAGGAATATCTTTTTATCATAAATATGAATGTACAATTATTCCTAATATTCTTATGCACTTTACATTTATTATTTCATATGAAAATTTGACTTAAACATTCGATCATTTTGAATAAACACGCCAACGGTAACTAATCAGGTTGGCCCTCCGCGATGGGTAATTTGCTCTTCCGTGGATGGTCGAAATGAGTCATAACAAAATGCTTATAACAGCCAGACTGGTCATAAAATAAGAGCCGCTCTGACTATGTCAAAAAAATTCTGGATGGCTCTTTAGGTTATCTAAAAGAACGGACTGGCTCTCTAAATTTTGACCTTCTAACTTTGACCATCCATTTTTCTCCGTGTGGGAAATGAGTGTTAAACTTCATGAGGCTTGCTGCACCACTAAATATAATTTTTTTCAACCAAAAAAAATGGATTTATTTTTCTGTAGATTCGAACAAATTTCTGAGGTGTTCCCATAAAAATTAAACAAAAAACCAGTGCAGTTTTGGACCACCCTACTGTACAATGAGGATTCAGTAGTAGTTTGAGGTAGTCGGTAACTTTTGATAACAGTTCTGCTGGACGCATGCGCTCTGGCAACAATTTCAAAAATGTATACCAATTTATTAAAATTTATGAAAGTGAAGATTTGTGAAATTTCCGAAAATTTATGCTTTATGAAATTTATAGACATTCTATCAATTTGAGAAATATAACTTTATTTACGAAAGGGACCACTCTCAGTTCTCTTTACAGTCCTCCCGCCAAGTCATCACTTATCCAGCAGCATGCGTCCAGCAGAACTGTTGTCAAAATGTACCCATTAATTGCCATAAATTTCCGTAAAGTATCATAAATTACTATACGTTCGATAAATTTCCACAAATTTAATAAATTTTCATAAATTTATATAAATTTTAAAAATTTAAGAAAATTTGTGGAACTTTATAGGCATTTATGGTAATGTACGAAAATTTATAGAAGGCCTAGATTCTCAAAATATATTTGCACCATCGAAATTTCCAACCTTTGATTTTTTAATAGACTAACTTTGGGATTACATTTGACCATCTTTTTATTTTGGACCAATAGCAAATTTTTGGGGTTCGTTGAAAAAATTCTTTAATAAGAATCCCTATATTATATCTTACAGATGCAAGTGATCGGCAGCGACCTACAGGTAGTAGAGCTAGTGGTCAAAGAGGGCACCGCAGAAACCCGACTGATCAACGTTAGTATATTATAATTTTGTTGAAATAACAAAAAATGTCTGGGATTCAGAAAGAAGTCCAAATTTTATTTCTTAACCGCAAATAAATTATTTTCGCTGAACGACTTTGGCCCCTCGATACCTTTGAAACACGATTCAAATTTTGACTTAAAAAGTACATATTCTTTTATAGAAAATTTAATTTCACAGCGTTTTTCATTAAACAAAAACTTTGTAGCCGTCCCTGTTTTCAAAGTAAACCTGAAAACCCGTTTGAAACAAAAAACAGTTTTTTTAAATATCAAAAGATTTTAAAATTACATTCGACCTCTCTTTATTTTGGTCCAACAGAAAATTTTCGGTGTTCGTTGAAAAAATTCTATAATAAAAATCCCCATATTATATATTACAGAGGTAACTCCTTGGCGGCCGCCCCCTGAGCCAACACCTATGGGTCCACCACCAACGTGGTCCCTTGTGAGACCGGCTCACGGACGTTAGTATATCATAATTTTTTTGAAATAAAAAAAATTGCTGGGTTTTAGAAAAAATCCTACTTTTATTTCTTATGGGCCAATAAATTATTCTCGCTGAACGGCGGAGACCTTTGAAACAAGTTTCAAATTTTGACATATAAAGTACATATTCTTATGGATAATTTAATTACAAAGTGTTATTATCAAACAAAAACAATGTAGCCTTTCTAGTTTTCAAAGTAAAACCGAAAACCCCGTTTGAAACAAAAAATAACTTAGTGTAAATTTTATAAAATGAAAGTTTATGTAATTTGTGAAAATGTATAGGCATTTGTGGTAATTTACGGAAATGTATAGAAAGCCTAGATTTAAAAATATATTTACGTCATCGAAATTTGGAACATCGTTCTTTTTTTAATATCGACAGACTTTAAAACTTCATTTGACCTCTCTTTATTTTAGAACAATAGCCAATTTTTGGCGTTCGTTGAAAACATTCTAGAATAAATATCCCTATATTATATCTTACAGATGGAAGTCATGAGCAGTACCCTATGGATCCAGCACTTATGAGTCCATCACCAGCGTTCCCTTTCACGGGAATGCAACCGCCTAACGAACGTTAGTATATCATAATTTTTTTAACTAAAAAAGTTGTTGGGACTCAGAAAAAAATCCAAGTAGCTTTCCCCATTTTCAAAGTAAAGCCGAAAACCCCACTTGAAAATAAAAACCTTCTGTAAATTCTAAAAATTCATGAAAGTTTATGAAATTTGTGGAAATTAATGATAATTTATGGAAATTTGTGGAAATTTTTAAAAATGTATAGTCATTTATGATAAATTACAAAAATGTATAGAAAGCCTAGATTTTCAAAATATATTTACATCAACGAAATTTGGAACTTCGGTTTTTTTTTTCATATCCACAGAATTTAAGATTAGATTCGACCTCTCTTTCTTTTGGACCAATAAAAAATTTTTGGGGTTCGTGGAAAAAATTCTATAATAAAAATCCCTATATTATATCTTACAGAGGGAAGTCATGGGTTCCAGCCTATGGGTATACCACCAATGTGGTCTCCTGTGGGACAGGCTGACGCACGTTAGTATATCATACTTTTTTTTTAATAACAAAAAATTGCTGGCATTCAGAAAAAATCCTCCTTTTATTTCTCAAAGGCCAATAAATTTTTCTCGCTGAACGGCGGAGAACTTTGAAGCAAGTTTCAAATGTTGACTTATAAAGTACATACTCTTGTAGAAAATTTAATTGCGCATCATTAATGTCCACGTCAGTATATTATAATTTTTTAAACTAACAAAATTGTTGAGACTGAGAAAAAATTTAAGTAGCTTTCCTCATTTTCAAAGTAAACCCGAAAACCCTGCTTGAAAATAAAAACCTTTTGTAAATTCTAGAAATTCATGAAAGTTTATGAAATTTGTGGAAATTAATGATAATTTATAAAACGTGAAAATTTTTGAAAATATACAATCATTAATGGTAATTTAGGAAAATTTATAGAAAGCCTAGATTTTCAAAATATACTTACATTATGGAAATTTAGAGCTTCGGTTTTCTTTAATATCGACAGACTTTAAGATTGCATTTGACCTCTCTTTATTTTATACCAATAGCAAATTCTTGTGGATTTAAATTTTGACTTATAAAGTACATGTTCTTGTACAAAATTTAATTGCGCATCGTTAACGTCCACGCTAGTATATTATAATTTTTTAAACTAACAAAATTGCTGAGGCAGAGAACAAATCTAAGTAGCTTTCCCCGTCTTCAAATTAAAGCCCAAAACCCCGCTTGAAAAAAAGCTTTTTTTTGCTAGAAATTCATAAAAGTTTATGAAATTTGTGGAACCTAATGATAATTTATGGAAAGTTTTGAAAATGTATAGTTATTTATGATAATTTATGGAAATGTAAAGAAAGCCTAGATTTTCAAAACATATTTACATCATCGAAATTTGAAACTTCGGTTTTTTTTTATATCAAGCTCTCTTTCTTTTGTACCAATAGCAAATTTTTGGGGATCCTGGAAAAAATCCTATAATAAAAACCCCTATATTATTGTCTTACAGAAGGAAGTCATGGGTTCCAGCCTATGGGTATAGCACCAATGTGGCCTCCTATGGGACAGGCTGACGCACGTTAGTATATCATACTTTTTTTAAATAACAAAGAATTGCTGGCATTCAGAAAAAATCCTCCTTTTAAAGAAAATTTAATTGCGCATCGTTGACGTCCACGTCAGTATATTATAAATTTTTAAACTAGAAAAATTGCTGAGACCGAGCACATATCTAAGTAGCTTTTACCGTCTTCAAATTAAAGCCGAAAACCCCGGTAACTTTGAATAACAGTTCTGCTGGACGCATACGCAATAGCTCAGGTTACAACTTACAAAATGAACGAAGCCAAAAATCGACTGAAACTGTTCGAATCTTTGCTCGCATGTATTGCAAATTCTAATTCATTTTCTAAACTTTTTTGGTTGTTCTTGACTAATTTGCTTTTAACTTGTCATATCTGCCAAAGAATGGCACTTTTGGAATCACAAATTATTCTATTTTCAAAAATGTCAATTTGAAGGTATGCAGTATGGAATTTTGGTCTGTTTTTGATAGTTCAATTTTCAAGACTTACAATGAAAAATTCTTTAATTTTAAAGATTTGCAAATTAAAACTCTTTAATTTTGGAGATTTACAACGAAAAAATTTTTAATTTTGAAAGATGTATAATTAAAAATTCCTGAATAATTTTGAAGATCAAATGTCAAGAGTTTTCAATTTTAAATCTTCCATATTTATAAAATTTCAACTGTTAATCATTGAAATTGAAAAATTGGGTTCGCCTAATTCAAATTTTTGGGGTTCGTTGAAAAAAATGTTAATAAAAATGTCTATATTATATCTTACAGATGGAAATTTTCCGATGGGAACATTACGTCCAATACAAACAGGATTCAACATTGCTTCAAGCAGTGGAGCTTCAACTTCTGGATATCAACGTTAGTATATTATCATTTTTTAAACTATCAAAATTCTTGGGATTCAGAAAAAAATCTAAATTTTATTTCTTCACCGCCAATAAATTGCTCTCGCTGAAGGGCGTTGGCTCCTGGGGAACTTTCGAACAAGTTTCGAATTTTCAATTGAAAAGTAATCAGTAATAGGTATTAAGTAAATCCGAAAAACTCGTTTCGTGA
Source organism: Andricus coriarius (assembly GCA_932066315.1). Classification (NCBI taxonomy): domain Eukaryota; kingdom Metazoa; phylum Arthropoda; class Insecta; order Hymenoptera; family Cynipidae; genus Andricus; species Andricus coriarius. The sequence continues at coordinate 5,815 of CAKNWT010330891.1, read as the reverse complement.
AAAAGACATTTGTTTTTAGAAATTTATGAAATGTGCGGAAGTTTATGAAAATTTGTAAAATTGGCGGAAATTTACTGAAATGTGTCGAAATTTATAATTTATAGAAATTCGGGGAGATATATGGGAATATATGGGCATTTACGGAAATTTATGGAAATCTATAGTGATTCGCTGGTAACTTTTTATAACAGTTCTGGTGGACGCATAGGCTATAAGTAATAAAATTTATAGAAATTTATATATGAAATTTGTCGACATTTTTGTGTTTCTATGGCTTCTTGGAGTTTGTTGGACTTGCTGCGAAGCAACTTTCGGCAGGGTTGTTTTCAGAAGTACAGTGCATGTCCAAAATATGTTATAGAACCTGATTCTGTGTGGATTTGAAAGTCACTCGAAAATACTCTTCAAGAAATTACTGGCGTCGAAAGCTGAAAATTCTAAATGATGTATCTAATATAGCGGATATTAAAAGATACTAGATTAGAATACATAAATATTAAAAATGTAGTTGGCGCAGGATCAAACGTGTTTGCAGAAAGATCGAAAGACATACGAAACGGATTCATGAAGTTACATGAAATAATAGAGCACAAGATGAGTATTTCATGAAATTCCCTTATGAGCCTTTTTCGGTTGACCTTTTACGCACTATAAATTTTGATAAAAAATTTCGGGAAACAAAATTTATTTTTAATATAGAAATTAATGTATTGTCTGTTTCAAGTTATTGCTATGTATGTCTGAACAAAAATCCAATAATCTCAGTCATGTCCATGGTCTAGATTCTTAAAATATATTTAGTTCATCGAAATTTTGTACCTTGGTTAATATTAACTGACTTTGCGATTACATTTGAGCTATCTTTAGATTGGACCAATAGCAAATTTTTGGGATTCGCTAAAAAATTTTTAATAAAAATCGCTATCTTATATTTTACAGACCAAGCTACACCACGACCAGTCTTTCCGGCAGAACTGCAGGCGCTGATGAATCAGAACCCAGCAGAAGGAGCACTAGCTTTAACATGTATGCAACATCTGCAATCGCAGGAGCGTAAGTATATAATAATTTTCTGAACTAAGAAAATATTCCTGTGATTTGGGAAAAAAATCAAAATCGTTGGCTCCTTCCGTCTTTAAAGAAAAACCCAAAAACACCGTTTTACACAGGATTTTCTGTCTTACATTCGCTTTTTTTTACTTTATTGGGAAATGGAGACAAATTATAAAAATATGCATTTTCATGATGAAATATAATTTATAACGATTTAATATAATGATTATATATAATGCGCGGCACAAGGTAGTCAAAGTATATCGACGCCTCCATTCAATATGAGTCTATACACTAACAGCGCCCTCTATGAGACTATTCCCTATGCCTATACACAGCGCGTAGTCTCATATACATATACATTTCAAATATGATGAAGAAGTTGACCATGGGACTTGATAAACAATAACTTTAAGCGCAGTTATAGAATTGAACTCACGTTCACAATCAATTTATTACAACATGGCATACTGTAACGACATTTTGATTTACACAGAACTTTGTTTTTTCGGCATAAACATTTATTGGTTTGACACTTTGTTCTGCAGGAACATTTAACAAAAGGCTCGTGTCAAAAGATTTGTGGCAGTCGATTTTTTAAAACTTATTTTAACAATTTTCTATTTGACAACAAAGTTGATTTTCTTGAATTTTATAGAAGTGACATATCTTCAATATTTCATTTTTTTGAATCTTTCAACATTGCCGCGTGCCCCCTAGCTTTAGAAATTAACATGGGGTTTTAAATAGGTATAGCTCGGTTTTCGAAAAAATTGAAAAAGAAGTACTTTTTAACAACCTTCGTGAATCAAGGAATAATTTTCACTCGATAACTTTTAATTTTGACGCCCCCAACACCCTCTATTGTGCCCGGAAGAGCCCACAAAATGGAATATATCAATTTTATGTAAAAAACGTTGAATAATTTCATGAATAATATTTTTAATTTAACCCTCAGAAGGAGCTGGTTACGTACCAGCTCATTCTGGTCAGCGATCTTCTTGCGCTTGAGGCCTCTACGGGGGCGAACATATCATCTTTAGCATGAATTCTACATAAAACTGATATTTTGGATTTTTGGGGGCATATTCCGATCACAAGACAAGGGGGTTGGGGCATCAAAGTTAATATTTAGAGGGCGAAAATTATTTCCTGAACTTTCCTTTAGAGGCGAATATAATTTAATTCAGAAAAAATTGATAAGAAGTACTCTTTCTTTTCACTTTTTCGAAAACCGAATACCTTTTTGCAAAAAGGACACAAGCTGCAATAACTTTTTATTTAACAAAAACTTTCGCCTAAATTATATCTACAAATCTGTTCTCAACTACTTTACGCCAGGATGCGTATTATCAGTTTAAATCATGAAAAATAACATTGAAAATAAACCAAATAAATTTATGATTTATGACTTTCAACAAATTGATTGAATTTTCAACGAAAGAAGATGAGTTTTCAATAAAACATTTAATAGTTAAATTTTTCACTAGAAGCGATTGATTTTGAGCCAAAACTGGAAAGTTAAGAAAATTACGTTTTAAAAAATGCAAATTCAAAAGAAAAAGTTGAATCGTTGATTAAATAGTCGAGTTTTTAACCAAACAAGAAAAATGATTAATTAATTGCGCACGAAGAATGGTTTTTTAATGTTTTAAATATATAATTGCAACGCATTCAATTTACAAGATCTTTTTTTCAATGCGGCTGTGTTCAGTCTCACCAAAAATATTTGTGCTAGGTTCACCGAACTTTTTCGAAACTAGTCGCCTTTTTCCAGTTCCCCTTGGCTCACCGAAAATATTCGTTCTACGCTCACAAAATTTCGCTAATGGGAAACTTACCCTGGGAATTTAAACACATTTAAACAAAAATGACATTCCACCACAATGTGAGCAAGTGCACTAATATGAGTACTCACTTAATTCCATGATCAACATCTTGTCACCCCGAACCCCTTCCTTTACATAAACCAAGATCTAGGTTAGGAGAGGAGACCACAAGTTTTGTTAAATGTTCCTGGTAAACATGATGGAGGGTGTTTAGATTCTTAAAATATATTTACTTCATCGAAATTTGGTACTTGGATACAATTAACTGACTCTAACGTTACATTAGAGTTGTAGTTTGTACCCGTAGCAATTTTTTGGTATTTTCGAAAAAAATTCTGAAATAAAAATCCCTATATTATATTCCACAGGTTTATATGAACGAATCGAAGAACGACAACAACAACGAGAATTACAACAACAACTACAACGCAACCCTTTAGATGATTTGCCAAGGGGTAAGTATACAAGAACTTTTTGATCTAAGAAAAAATGGCTGTGATTCAGAAAAAAATCAAAATCGTTGGCCCTTAAAGACCTTTGAGACGAGTTTCGAATTTTAACTTGAAAAATACATATTCTTATACGAAATCGATTTCGTATTTTTTTGTCTAGATTAAATGCTGTAGATTTTTCGCTTTTTAAAGTAAGCCCGAAAACGTAGCTTTTACGACAAAAAACGTATTTCTATAAATTTGGAGCATTCATAAACATTTACGAAATTTGTGGAAATTTATTAGAATTTGTGGAAATCTATTATTTTATAATTCATGGCGAAACCGGTGAACACCTTTCCCAGGATCTTCTGCCTTACCTTCGCTTTTTTTATTTCATTGGTAAATGCTGAAAAATTAGAAAAATATGCAATTTAATGATGACACGTAATTTGTAACAAATCCAATCAATTGATTTTACACTATTGGTCAATTTAATTGGTCATAGCTCTCTATGAGTATATGTTACAGGAAAATTATATAATGCAGGCATTATATATAATCCCTGGGAGTTATATACAATGCTCGGCAGGAGGTAGTTAAAGTATAATAATCTTGATTTTGAATATAATTATGAAGCTAAATATGGGCATGATAAATTAAAGAGCACTTATAAAATTCAAAACGCGTTTAATCGCTCTTTATTACAACATGCCCTACTGTAATGTCATTTTGATTAACACTGAACTTTGTTTTTTGCATACAAATATTTATTGTTTTGACACTTTGTTTTGCATGAACTTTAAAAAACGGCCTTGTATAAAAAGATTTGTGGCAGGCGATTTTAAAAAAATATTATTTTAACCATTTTTTATTTGACGAAATAGTTGATTTTTTTTAACCTTTGGAAGTGAAATTTCATTAAGATTTTCAGAATTATCAAAAAGGTCCTGAATCAGTGCAAGAATAGGATGATCCAAATTTATACCTGTAAAAGTGCTACTTTCGATTTTTGGCGATCGATACCTCCTTCCCTAATTTGTTTGTTTGAGGGAAAAAGAAAATTCTTTTCTTTTTTGATCTGTCAATATTGACCCATGCCCCCGGGCTTTCAAAATTAACATGGGGTTCTAAATGGAAATAACTCGGTTTTCGAAAAATGGAAAAAGTAGTACTTTTTATTAACATTTTGTGAATCACAGATAACATATTCTGAAGTAATGTGCAGGGAATAATTTTCACTTGATAACTTTTAATTTTGAAGCCCCCGTCCCCCTTGTATTGTACCCCAAAACGCCCCACAAAATGCAAAATATCAGTTTTATGAAAGAAGTGTTAATGAATTTTAGAGACAACATTTCTACATTAATATATGTGGTCATGAAAAGGAGGAACAAGTGATACTAATTTCTCATATAGTTGCTAACTGCCTTTCCCAAACAATATCACTCTGAACATACATTATCTGTGACACTAATTTAAGAAAAAATAACTTTTCTCGATTTACAGGATGAAAAAATTGTTTAAATGTATGAAAATTGTGCATGTATGTATGTACACTGTTAAAAAAATCTGTATCAGGTTTAATATACATGTGTGTGAAGCAAATATGCACTACCGCTACTGAAATTTAACATACATTGGTGTAGTAGATTTAACATACATGTGTATTAAATTTAATATACAGGTCGGTATAACAGTTTGCGTGAAAACTCAAAGTTCTTTTATTTCTTTAAATCTTGTCAAATATTCGCAATTAAATTAATAATCTACACTTCGTCAACTGAAATGTTATTTATAATGAAAGTGCAATGTACGGGTGGAACTTTTCCATGAATTCGCTCTAAATCGTAAAAATTTAATGCGAATACAGTTCATTGTAGGTTAACTCTGTTATTTATTTGCTTAATTGAACTTTTCGACTTAAAATTCAATTTTATTTTCGGTTAACAGGAAGAAGGTATCATGTTTTATTATTAAGGATCGAAAATGATTGCTAAACTTATTTTGAGTTTATGTAAAATATAATTATTTTATTTTTCTTGTAAGTGCTTAACATGAATGTATATGAAATTTAATATACACGCTCCTAATGGCGATATCATATGCTTGATATATATATTTTAGTACACATGGTTATATTAAATTTAATATTATTTTTAACAGTGTATGCATGTGTTTCAGTATGTATGACTGTATGTCTGTCAGCACGATAACTTTTGAAAACATTAATTTGAATGAAAATCAGTACTAAGTCGTATTAATCGTCGCTGATGACGAATCCGCGGTCACGATTGAAAAATTAAAAATAGCTGATAATATAGTAGAATGGTCCTCAGCGGCTCAAAAAACTCTTTAGTACTGCCTTTCGTTCAATTCACGTGATTTTTGCATTTTAATATGCCATATTGAATTTATCAATTTTGACCACGGATTCGTCATCAGCAACCTAAAAATCCCTTAGCAAATGGACTTTCATGATGAATACGGAATTATTTTTTT
>CAKNWT010330886.1:2616-16458 GCA_932066315.1 Andricus coriarius | reverse complement strand
CTGAGATGGCGTTAAAATATTTTCTGTATTAGAGGATATAACTTTGATCGATATTGTATATTTACATTTTCACAGTATGTGAGATATGATTTCTCTTATGGTCGATGCGTTACGATCTCCGATGAAAATACAGATTTCTATTAATAATTGATTTGTATATTACATCTTAAGAAATAAAGCGTGTTTCAGAAAAAGGATTCTTCCTCTGATCTCTCTAGTAGATCAGTGGTTAGAGCACCTGACCGGAAATCAGATGACCTGGTGTTCGAATCCCAGCGGAGTGAAAGTAGTAGATATTTTTTCTGAATTTTAATTTCAATATATTATATGTTACAGATGGAAGGGGTGAGCTGCAGAACGGCGTTGGCCCCTGGAGACCTTTGAAACAAGTTTCGAATTTTAACTAAAAAAGTACATATTCCCATAGGAAATTTAATTGCGCATCTTTTTTCCTTAAAAAAATGTCGCAGCTTTCCCACGTTTTCAAGGTCAACCCGAAAACCCCGCTTTAATATATGAAACAAAAAAATGTTTTTAAAGAAACAACTTTCTATACATTTTAGAAATGCGATAATTATTTTCAAAGTTAATAATACTTTAATAAATTATTCAAATAATTAAGTGTATCTTTTCTTAAGATTGCAAGGATACAAACAACTAATTTTTTGATATTTTGCAGTAAACGGTGTTTTTCCAAATTAAGGCATAATTATTTCTACAATTTGTAAAAATATATGAAAGTTTACGAAAATTTGTGAAATTGATGGATATATATAAAATTTATGAAACTTTTTTGAATCTGAGATTTTTCTGGTAATTTGCAGGTGACTTTTGATAACTTCAATAACCGTTCTGCTGGGCGTATGAATGGTGCTCGAAATTTGTATGCCTGCCTTTCTATGACTTCTTGCGGTTTATTGGTCCTCTAGCTATTCAAAATTCAGCAGGGCTATTGTGAAAAATACAGTACATGTCCAAAATTTCTGGTAGGCGTTTTCCCCACATACAATTAAAAGCCATTCGAGAATAATTTTAAAAATAATACTGCATCCATCGAGGCCTACCTTTAAAGCCAGAACACCCAACTGGAGTACTGGCGGTAATCACACGGTGGGCTAAAATCCAATAAAAGTGCCGAAAATTTGATTTCTTGTGTCAGCTGCACAAAACTTGGTACAAAGGGGGGTTGGGAGTCGCTCATTTCAAGTTTACACGTAAAATGGATTTTCAATAGATGTTACAAGAACTTCAGTTAAATATTGGAAGTTAGGTGAAATTTACAGAAAATCAGTGGTATGAGGAGGGGCCTAATGGTCGGGCAGTTCACACTTCTTTAATTGAAATCCCTATATTGTATTTTACAGATGAAGGTGTTCAGATGATGCCTCAACTACCTCGATTATCAACACTTCCAGACATCGCCGTTAGAATATTATAATTTTTTAAACTAATAAAATATTCTTAAAACTCAGAAAAAAATCCAAATTTTATTTCCTAATCACTAATAAATTGTTCTCGCTAAACGGAGACCTATGAAAGAAGTTTCGAATTTTGAATTAACAAATACATATTCTTATAGGAAAATTACTTTTCCACCTATTTCCTCTGGACAAAAATAATATGCCTTTCTCCATTTTGAAAATAAACCCGAAAAACTTGTTAAAAAAAAAGACATTTCTTTAATTATAATAATAAGGCTTGAAAATGAATGAAGAAATCGGACTTCTTGGTCGTTAATGGATTAAGTGAATTTTTGAGTAGTTTGTAAAACATTAGTTCAAAAGTATGAAATCCTTCTTTCCAATTCCTTTTTCTATAGCCTTAAATGGGCGATTACAGTAGACATTATATCAATTTGCCATGTACAAGCCAGATTTCCTTAAAACGCAAAAGACTACATAAATGGTGACATCAGTTTTAAAGAAACTTGAAGCTGAATCTTTTTTATTGAATCTGTTTCTTATCAAATGTGAATATCTCCAAGGGAAAACCTCGACGCTTTCAATGTGAAAAATATCGACTATAGTGGATATTGTATAAGCTGATGAAACACTAGAATATTGATTAGTTACATTTTTAACCAAATTATTAATTAATACATTAAGCAGTGGTTGCTTTAATTTGAAAAGATGAGGATTTTCTGTACTTTGGTCTTATGCTTGGCCGTTATCCTCAATTCTATTGGTGAATATAATAATATAATACATCTACAATTTTGAGTACATTTTTTGAGCTTCATGCAAATCAGAAACTGTTCACATCCCTGACCTCATCGACCCACTTGTGTACGTGCAGAGTTGGAAGTTCCAACTCTGCACATACACAGATGGAACACTCTCAACTATGCGCGCTGAAATTTAGACGTACACAGATAGTAGTATCTCAACTATGCACGTGCACAGATGAGATATTCCCAACTATGCACGTCTCAATTGATGCGATCAGATTTTCAACTTGGGAGTCCACGTGCACATATGGTAGCTTTATAAATGTACGCGTATGCATATATTCAATAGTTTCCAATGGCACGTTCCTAAGCGGCGGACATTTTACACCTCCCGGGAACGTTCCGAAGGTGCCCGCGGAACGTTCTGTGCTATTAGGGTGGTGAGTTTTACAGTTTGCGTGATTTTATTGACTCGGTCGTAGTCATCTACAGCGCTTAAATTCCATGGTTGATAAGTCCACTGGACGACCAATGAGCCCACGCTAACCAGGCTATCGATCATAACATTACATCATAAGGATCGCGACGTCATGTCCTGGTAATATATCGCTTGACTGAAGTCCCTGGTTACTGACTAGTTCGAGTTTAGTACAGCCAGAGTCGTGGTTGATCATGTGACGTCACGCCTCCGTGACATGGCGCTCTGATGATGGCAGAGGATAGCGGCGTCTTGTGAAAACCTGATTGGACCAGGTACTCCAGGCCACGGCTGACTCTGATGAAAGTCGGTGACCATGGAGACGGAAGATTTTTGAACTCAAAGTTAATCATGGGTACTTTTTCCAAGGTGAGTTAGTACCCTACGCTCCAGTGACTAGTTAGGCAGGTTGTCGGTTCTTCACTCGCAGGATGCGTTTAGGACTTCTACTAAACCTCTGATGTTACGACTAATCCCTGGCTTCCGTGGTGTTGCTGTCGATCTCGGATTGGACAGGTGGTGCTCGTAAACATGGAAGAAGATATGTGTAAGGAATAAATAATCTAAATAAACAACTTTTGGTGAGTGCTCCTGGTCGTGGTGTGACTTTCGCTCTTGGTCACGATTACATTTCCGTGAATCCGTTTCCAATGGAACTTATCTGAAGTGATATGTATGTACTAAAGCGCAATCCATTACGATAATTCTCTCGAAATTGATCGTGTTCATAGACGAGAAAGATAACAACAGATAAACAGACACTGACGTAAAAACTATTTTTCCTGTCTCAGGGGGCCTCAAAACGTCAACATTTGATTGAATCCGCGAAACTCATTTTGCACAATAAACCAATACCTTCTCATTGATGAGGTTATTATAGCAAATGCGTTCTTATTTTTACATTATCTTCTGAGAAGGTATTAGATTTGCGTAAAATTTAACTCGCCACGTTTTGAGACCCTCTGAACCCGAAAAACAAGTTTGTACATTTTTTGAAGGAATTGATAGATCAGATTGGCCTTTGGCACACTTTTTAAGTATCGGAAGCTGAAGATCAAGTTCGTTATCCAGCTATTAAAAAATCGAAAATTCCAATTTTGAACACCACACAAAATAAGGAAAAATCAAATTTTCATTTTACGGTCAAACTATGCAAAATATGAAAAAATAGAATAAAAAATTGTGCACGCGAAAAATATCTACAACTTTGTAATGACTTACTTTTTTATAAGACGCGTAGTTTTGTTTTTATCAGTTAAAAAACATTAAAAATAAAATAATTAAATTTTTGGACAAACGACACAGGCTACGAAAAAAATTAATAGACAAAAGTTGTTCACGCCAGAAAGATCTGTGAATTTTTTGATAATAATTTTTGCAATGAACCCGTAGCTTTTCTTTTAATCGTAAGAAATAAAATTATAAATTAAAAATAATTTTTTTTGGACAAACGAAGCAAACTACGAAAGAATATAAAAATTGTTTATTAATCCGAAAAAGAAAGACCAAAGAAGGTATACAAATTTTTTTAGGACTGACTTTTCGATAGAATGCGTAGTTTTTATTTTAATCGTAAAAAATAAAATAAATTTGTGTTTAATTCTGAAAAGCGACAGAAGGTAAGAAAAAAATTGACAGACAAAAGTTGTTCATCCAAAAAAGATCTACACATTTGTAATTAATTATTTATTGGTAGGATGCGTATTTTTTGTCCGAATCGTAAAAAATGACATTGAAAATAAACCTATTAATTTTTTGCCAAAACGACACTAGGTCACCTTTTTGGTTGAAAATTCACCTGAGTGGTGACATTTTTTTTTGTTTTTGTTTGAAGATACATTATTTTTGTTGAAAGCTGATTTCTCTTGATAAAAATTAAAGAAATTTTATCGAAAATATGTTTTTGTTTGTAAAAAATTATTTTTTCAACGAAAAATGTAGCTACTTCAATTTGTGTCTCTAAAAACGGGATTTTCGAGTGAGTTTCGAAAAAGACAAAAGCTAAACTTTTTTGTCGAAAGGAAAATAAGCAAAACTCAATTTTCTATAAGAATATATGCTTTCAGAATTAAAATTTGTTTAAAAAGATCCCAAGGGCCAAAGACGTTTAGCGAGAAAAATTATCAATGAGCGTCGGTAGAATAAGGTTTCTAGATAACAACGGCATTTACAACTCATGATGTATCAAAATGCGACTGCTTTCCTTAAAGAAATTTAATTCGCTATTTCTTGTTGCAGAATTAGGTTCACAGTCCAGGTGTTTTCCTATTGGCGACGCTAATCCTTATGTTCCTTCTTGTGGATATTTTCCTTCTTCTCCTGTCAGACCTCGATCTCATGCCGGGTCTCGACCACCAGTGGAGTCCTCTCTTCGTGCCAGATCCAGGTCTCCTTCTGCCAGACCTAATTCTTCTACCGGGTCTCCAACACCTGCCGAGTCTTCTCTTTGTAATAGGGTCACGTTTCCTGCTCTCTGGACAACATTTCCTCGCGTAATTGTATATAAATTTGAGCAACTCAAATTCATGCGACTGATCCCCCAGGAGAATCCGAACCGGATATTCGAACTTCGAAGATACGTTTTTCCTCCCGAGAAACCAATTCGATTGAGAGATGAAAAATATCAACTTATACCCATGCCAACCGAAGAACTGATAGTATTATCAACGCCCAAAGGTGACGTATGTGCAATATTAGAAAAAGTACCAACCAGGCAACAGCTTTTCCGTTTTCTATTCGAAAATGATTATCTGAAGTTAACAAGGGCAAAAATAAATATGGACAGCGGTGAGGTTAGAGGAATGACCAAAAAAGAAATCGCGGATTGTCCAGCAGGCCACCGACACCCAATTAAAATTGTTTTTAGAGTATTTCTTGTGTGAACTACAATTCTTCAAACTGCTGATAATTTCCTTTTTCAAAGACGCCCCTCTGTCAGATCTACTCCGGATTTATGCATAGAACTTTTAAAATTAGAGGAAACGACAGTATACGGAATGTTTCTTCCGTAAAAATAAGCCATGGTTTTGTCAAAATCATTCAATTATAAAAAACGTTGTGAGAGAAATTTAAGACTTTATGAAACGATGAATGAAACGTCCAAGCCTTCAGTGACACCACTATCGACACTACTAGACATTAATATTGATTCTACCAATGAAGATTTTAATTAAGTGTTGCCTGAATCAAAAGCTGAAATTAAGTTATCACCGTTTTAAGTAAAAGATGAAATCCAACAATCACCTAAAGAAATTAAACAAGAGGATGATGATAATGATGATGATGTGGAAACATGATTTATGACTGCTAATGCTGCTGAGGAAGTGGCTTCAAGACATTCAGATATGAAAATGGTTGAAAAAGAAACTGTAACAGAGCCTGTTGATAATTACTATCAGTGTCTTACCCTTAAGTTCCTCAGGATGCTTCGTCAAAACTGGAAATAATATTCGGATATGGTTTACGGTGTACGTAGACTAAGTAATTCTCTTATGATTGGTGTTCCGCCTATTCATTCTAATGATCAATTCATCTACATCGGGGATAAACAATATTGGAAAACTGTTGGCCTTCTCCAATTATTATTCAGGTAGACACTTGAGGCAACCCGAGTCACAACAATTAAATCCTTTTTATTACTTATGAATTGCGTAAGCAGGTTTCATATACATACATATGTAAACTAACTACACAACCACTTACTTCACCACCACTAGCAACTACCTCCTTCACCATAGCCACATCAATAAGCGGATTTCTATGTACAGTATGTCGTCATTGGTTGAATACCATCACCTCTTATGCAGCATGAAGATCACTTCTTCTTGTCAAGATTGAGTACAAGTGTATTCAAAAATCAAGAGTCAAAGCCTATAACAGTAATCGGATGTCCTCATTCAAGATAGCAAAAAAACTTCCCGTCAACGAGACTGGGTATGAAAAAAGCAACTGTCACCAATGTTTTCCCCAGAAGAGTTCATGAATCTCAAAAGAAAACTTAAGATAATGACAGCAGTGAAAAAAATGATAATAGTCATATTAGTTCAGTATTGACAAACCTACAGAAAATCGAAAAACAAAGAAGACCAGGTCTCTCAGTAAAAATCCTGAATATCATTATTTGCTTGAGTCTTTTACTACTAAGGGAACAAAGATGGAGGTGCAGGTTGGAAAAGTCAAGAAGCATGATTAGGGGAAACCTCCCTACAGTGGATAATGCAGCCTACAGTGGATAATTGTTAATTAAGAACCCAAATAAGAGAGAAAAAATTAATTTAAATTTGAATTTAAGAGCACGTATAGTGTCTTAAGTATTACTTAAATTAAATTAATTATTTTACATATTAATAGTATTTTTAATTAATGATTATCCACTGTAGGTTGCATTATCCACTGTAGGGAGGTTTCCCCTATATGGATGAGGAAGATGGAGATCGAGATGCAGATGAGAAGAAGGAAAATCAAGAAGAATTGGAAAAGGAGCAGGAGTATGATGATGATTTTGATCATGTTGATGATAATGAAGAAGAGGAAAAGCTAAGATTCTTCATTGTTAAATAAGGTTAAGTATTTTTTTAAATATAAGAAAAAACCAAGTAGTTGAATTGTCAATCAAGAAGAGCAATTTTAAAGTCAAAAAGATAATTATATAATGAAAAGTGGAAAAGTAAAATTTTACTCAACAAATTTAATTTTCAAGCAAAAAAAAAAAAAAAATTCGACCAAATAGTTAAACTCGTTTCTATTTTGGTTCAGAATCAATTTTTCAAAATTTAACTACTCCTTCGATCTCTCCGGGAACCCAAAGAATATGTTTTTCTAGAACCTTTGTTTAAACTGTATACGTATGTTGATATAATTCTTCAGATGTTGCTATTTATTCTATAACATAAATATATACAAGGAAACAGACCAGACAATCTTTATGGAACTTTATTGTTCAATAAATGTCTGTCTCCATGCTTACATTTACGATGTCGAGTAAGATAGTGACTTGCCGGTGTCCGTATACGACGCGGATATTGTTTTGCGCGAGTGGGACAGACAGTCAAAAAGGGGGAGTCAGCAAATAAAAATTGGCTACGTGGAATAAAAAAGCCCACCAGTATATATATGGAAACATCTTGATGAGAGTTCCTTTTCTTGCTGAATCACTATCATCTACTGCCAGTTACTCTCATCTGCTCGATTAGTAAAAAATGAGGATCACCGTCGGTACTCTATTCTTCGCTTTTGCCGTTTTCCTTGATTCTATTGGTAAATATATAATAAATATATAGCAACATCTTTGAAATGAAATTCTTTCCGGGTTATCAAACAACACCTACAAAAATCAATTTTCTTGCTTAAACTTCCGACGGAGCCTCCTAGAGAATGACTCACCAAATTATCGTCAACAAAATGTATAAGGGTTCCTTTAACTGTCTGTTTAATAACTTTTTAGCCCTGCACCATTACTCCATACACTTTCTGATGTTCAAAATATTTCTCTTTACAAAGAACGACAAGCTTTATATTATTAGCATGTGACCGGAGATAATTGGGCAACTTCACATAAGTGCATTATACAGCAAGCATTTAATAAATTTTGTTGGCAGATCCAATTGGACATACAAAAGTTCAAAAGCATCCTGATACCCTATAATTATTAAAGTATCGGGATTGTCCTTCAATAATTAGGACACAATGAAAAAATCTGTTTTTACCATTCATAGTACCTAATAGCTATGCCTGAGGTTACACATAATTAAAATGTGTTTTCAGATTTTTTCCGTTGATAATCGGTCCCTAGTAGAATGTGACTTTGCGAGAATAGAGCAGTTTCAGGTCTTTCGTTATGATAACGCTACTCTCAAGATACCATTTTTGGGCTCCTTGACTCTTCTCAAAAATACCAATTTTCTTATTGCAATGAGTCCAAAAACCTCTTAATGAATTCGACGACAATCAATTTTCACATAAAACCAACACCTTCCATTTGAGATGAGAATGTCGTAATTATAATGATCATAATAAAAAATCTCAAATAACATTATTATCTGCGAGGAATATTCTTGACAATAATAAAGTCGTTATCTCACATACATATATGTGAGATAACCAATACTTATGTATACATTTGTACTCTCATTATACAATGGAATATTCCTGAGATACAGTTATTTACCAAATTATTCACTGAACCATTAATCAGTTTGTTCTCTACTTTGCAAAAATGAGGATGATCTGTACTGTTGTTTTCACTTTGGTGGTCATCGTTGATTCTATTGGTGAATATATTAATATATCTATCATTTTTATTCTAGTTTATGTAACACAAGCATGAATATAGCTATTTCTCAGAAAATAAATTCATGCCGTTATTTTCAAGGCAAACAAAACGATTCTGGGTTCCGTCTCATTTTAGTACCACTTGAGACTAATTTTCCTCAGTCTTATTCAAATGCTTGAAACTAGCCCCGAAATAGTACCTAATTTTTACAGTCTATACTGTAAGAATCTTCTATTTCTTCTTGCAGAATGCAGTTCACAGCCCGACAAGAAGCCTTATGTCAAACGTAATCCTGGTGCTTCTTCTCCTTCTTCTGCTGCTCGACAACAACATTTGACTGATCAGAATCCTTCGGAGGAGGCTCCTTTTCATAGCAGGTCCAGGTTTTCTGCTAGGAGGAATCCTGATGGCGAAGGTAATCCTGGTTCTTCTTCTTCTGCCAGACAAAATTCACCTGACCGTACTTCTCCAGGAGAGACTCCTATTCGTGCCAGGTCCATTTCTCCACCAGGCAGACCTCCTTCGGATGGAGTACTTGGATTTACAATGGAACAACTTGGATACGTTCGACTTATTCCTCGCACAAACCGGAACCTTCAATTTGAATTTCGAAGATATGTTATTCCTGCCGGCATGCCAATTAAATTGCGAGTACGACTAAATGTATATGTACCCGTGTCAACCCAAGAATATATTGTATTATCAACATCCAGTGGTGAGGTTTATGCAATATTGGATCATAGTGGGAGTCTTTACGGAATGTATAAGAAAGATAAAAGTTATTCGCGAATAAAAATAAATATGAGTGGCGCACTTGAGAATTTGACTCAAGATGAAATGAAGGATTGTCCAGTAGGCAAAAGGCAAATAATCTTCCCAAACAATTTTATTAAAGCGTCTGCAAGTTACGATTCCCTACAACATTCACTCGCCCCTACTTCTTCTCAGGAGCCTCCTCTTCATTCCAGGACCGGGTCTCCTCCAGGCTGGTCTCCTTCTCATAAAGTACTTGGATATGCATTTTCGAAACTCGGATATATTCGGCTTATTCCCGAGATAAATCGGAACCAGCAATTCGAATTCCGAAGATACGTTATTCCCACCGGTCTATCTATTAATTTTCGAGAAGATCGTAACAAATATGTGACCGTGCCAACCCGAGAACATATTGTTTTATCGTCATCCAATGGTGACGTTTTTGCAACACTGGAGTATGATGGGAATCTTCGTGGAATATATAAGTCAGATGGACATCATTCGAGATTAAAAATAAACATGATAAGCGGTGCAGTTGAAAATATGACCGCACCAGAAATGAAGGAATGTCCGGTAGGTAGACGTTATCCAATCTCTCCACAATGGTTTATTAAAGTTACTTCTCATGAAGATTCTCTGCAGCATGTGTATCAATAATTTAATAGAAAAAAGATAAACTAAAATATAAAATTCTTTGTAATACACAGTCGGATCAACATGAAATAAAAGGATTTAAATGCAAATGTATTATGCTTATTGCCCAAACTTCGAACAGAATTTTTGTTATTTCTTTAGCTGCAGCGTATAATTTATAGGGATATTATATTTTGGATTCAATGCGCAGGGGTGTGTGTCAGCAAGAATAATGGATAGGTAATATTATTAGGTGTAACAAAATTATAGTACCAAGTAAAATGATATTATCATTATCGATTATTTGATTTCAAATATTTTAACCAAAAAATTACTTGCTTTTATCCACAATGTGTAGTGGATCACAAAAAGGTATTATTCGGTATTCTTCTCTGCCTCGTGATATCCACGATACATTTTCAACAAAATAGTTTAAACTTCAACATGACGAATTAAGTGTCATCAAAGTAGTGTAATTATCAACCACTTAGTTGAGTTTTCAAACAAAAAGGTGAATTTTTAATGAAAAACCTAATAGTTTTATTTTCAACTAAAACGATAAACTTAGAACAAAATTCGTATTGTGTATTTTGAATCAGCAAGTCATTTATTACAAAATTATATGTTTTTTCGTTTGTAACATTTTAATTTTCAGAAGATAGCATAGTAAGAGAATGCTTAGTCGATAATTGCAGTCGTACAGTTGTACTTACGTACTGTCATGCGTTCGTATGTTTTTTCTCATTTACTCCCATCCCAAAAGAAGAATCCCAAATGAAATTATTGGAATGTAATTTATGTTTGATTTTAATACGTGGTTGATATGCTTTATCTGTTTGTTGATCGCTCGTGAATATTTTATCGTTCGGATCGTTTATATTGAAGAGGCTTTTCGAATAGAAAGTGAAACTTCCGGAAAAAACTGGTGCCTCGACAATGATGTAACGTCGCACATATGCAAGGAAGCACACATATTTTTGGAAATACACGATACGAAACGTGGAAAGTTGAACTTTGCAAATACTTCCTCGACGGAAATTCTTGATGAAGGAACTGTTCCGTTCTCAGCAAACTTCGACGGTAGGGAAAAAAACGTAAGTTTGAGCTAACTACTTCAAGTTCCAGACCTTCAAACAAATTTGATATCCTTCGCGAAAAAAAACTGACAGAAACTTTGACATAATATTCACAAAACATCGCGCGGCTGTAATCAGAAAAGACGGTGATATGAAGTTAATTGCTAAGCGGGTCGGCGATTTGTATTTGTGCGTGAAGAAAATGAACATGAGTGCAAATTAATTGCTGAATAACGGAACTATTCATCGAAATCCTCAACAGAACTAGAAGTGTGGCATCGACTTGAGGCTGACTTGAGCGTACAGGACCTTCGGTAAGGTGAGCGCTAGAAATCATTGCTTGGAATGAATCTCGCGAAATGTGAGGACAAGTTAGAATGCCAAATTTGTCTGCGTGTAAAAGTGGTCAGAAATCTTCTGCCAAAGAAATCCGAAAGGAAGATGAACTAATTGAAAATAGTACATTCTGACTAGGAAGTCAAAAGGAGAAAATGGTTAATTTCCTCAATCTGATAGCAGGACGGAATATTTCAGCAATGAGTTCAATGATTTGTTGAAGAAGATTGTTCAACGAAGATTAATTGAAGCGTATAATCTAGTGTAGAAAGGAACTGCTGAGAGGCAGAAAAGAACTCTCATGGAAATGACCAGGTGACTTTTGACTTAGTCTGGCCTTCCCTCTTCCTTTTGAGCTAAAGCTCTTAAAACGGCAAACTACATCAGAAACACGTGTCGAACGAAGAATCTAGACGGACGAACACCTTGCGAAGTACGGAACAGAAAAACGTCAAACGTCAGCTATTCCAGGGATTTCGGACGTAGTTTCATCATCTTGAACATAGCACCAGTAAAACAGAAATTCAAAGAACGTGGTGAGAAAGAAATTTTTCTTGGCTACGACGACGAATTAAAGGGAGATGGAGTATGAATTTCTGTGCACAAGATTGTTCAAGTAACGCAAAATGTTGCGTTTATTAAGAACTCCAGCAATCTCGTATTTCTAGGATTCTTCCCAGCCAACAAATTAATGCGGAAAATCGAAATTCCGAAAGAAGAGAAGTCGAGGTCACGATACAGTCTCTGAATCAAAACGAGGAAACTGCTTCTGAGTCAGAGGAAGTATACGAAGATCAGTACGAGAACATTGAAGATGAAAAGAACAAGGACGTCGCAGAAATTCAGATCGCGGGCACCGAAGAATTACTGAGAAGAGGTCCAGGAAGACGGAAAAAGATGTTAACTCGAATGAGAGGAATACCGCAGAAGTAGTACCAGGAACGACATGCTGATGTTCTGAACGTAGAAGCGGTAGAAGCACATCTAGCAGAGCTACCCATGACCAGTAGTTTCCGGTTTCGACATCGAAATAAGGGCGTCCAGATGATGGTAAAGTTACTGGCAGCCACATAGTATTGAGTAACAAATACAAACCGGATGGAACTTTAAAAAGAAGAAAAGCGCGAATAGTAGCGCGAGGTTTCGCTCAACGTACAGGAATTCATTTCAACCAAACATTTTCTCCAGTGGCTCATCTAGAATCGATTCGATTGCTACTGCCACTTAGAGCTGAATACGAAATATCCATCAAACAATTCGGCGTCACTCCCGCATACTTAAATGGTGTAATTACAGAGGAAGTGTACATGTAGATTCCGAATTTTCTTCGAGAAGCGTTAAATACCATCATCCAAACGGAAAGCAACAGCAGCAAGATTTTAATAAAGGCAAAAAGTATGCTGAAGAATTTGGAATCAGAAGACAAGGTTTGTCTTGTGAATAAATCTTTATATGGCTTAAGACAGGCTGGAAGGAATTGACAGGTAAAATTAGACGAAGTGATGAGACGATTCAGAGCAACTTTGTCAAACTCAGATCCATGCGTGTACTACTTGGGTCGAGGGGAAAAGCCGTTGTTCATCGCTGTCTACGACAGAAAAAGTTTTTGGGTGAAATATCAACCTATTATACTTTTCGCTAAGAAATCATTTTAGTTTCGTTAAAAATTGACTATTTGTTTATAAATTGAACTGCATAATTTTCGTGAAAATTCGAATTGCTTTTTTTTTTAAATTAATTTTTTTGGTCAAAGATTCAGCATTCTAGTTTCGTAAAAATAAAAAAAAATTACTGTAGATATTTGAAGACTTCGAAAAAAACAACGCAGAAGATTTTAAAGAATTTTGAAGGGATTCAAGATAATTACATTTTCTGTAGATTCTAAATATTTAAAAAGATTTCTAAACATTTTAAAACATTTTTTAAATTCTTTAAAAAATATGTAGAAGATTTTGAGGCAATATTTTTGTTATTGTCACATTTTTTGAAAAACGTAGGACAAATTCGTATTGTTTTAAAATATATTTAAAATTCTAGAAAAATTGTCCAAAATAATTCAAAGTTTGGAAAATTTCCAAAATTATCAAAAAAGATTCAAGGAGATTTTAAGGCAATTTTAGGAATA
>CAKNWT010330880.1:0-11904 GCA_932066315.1 Andricus coriarius | reverse complement strand
AAAATAAATTACAAAAAAATCACATTGCATTAAAATTATTTTAAATAAAATAAAGAGTAAATTGATTTATATGAATAAATTCAAATAATTTAATTTCGAATAAAAAATTCAAATTTTTGGCGGTTCTTCACACTTTTTTCTTTTGATTTATTTCATATTTGAATGGAGATTGACAAATAAATTTGTATTTTTTTTCAATTTTCAACAAATGGATTTTCAACTGTAAAATCCAATTATGAATTTTCTTCAGTTTTAACAATTAAATTTTAACAGTTGAAAAATTAATTTTTATTTTCTTCAATTTCCAACAGTTGAAAATTCATTATTTAATTTTCTGCGATTTCTACAGTTTAATTTTTAGCAGTTAATAATTCAATTTTCAACAATAAAATTGTGAACAACTGAATTTTTATCTATTGTAAATTCATTTATCAACTTTCTTCAATCTTAAACAATTCAATTTTTAACCTCCGGAAATTCAATTTTTAATACACGAAGGAATATTCCTTCGTGTTTTAGTGATAGAAAATTTCATTTCCCATTTGCTTTGATTATTAACAATTGAATTTTCACTTGTTCAAAGTTCAACTGTTAAAAGTGTTATTATCAATTTTCTGCAATTTTCATTGCTTGAAAATTAAATATTCAATTTTCAGTAGTTAATAATTTAATTTTTAATTTTGTTCAATTTCCAACAGCAGATTATTTAATACCTATCTACTTAATATCTAGGGTGAATGATTAAAAAAAAGACAATTACGAGAAATCATGCACGAAAGTAAGCTACATATCTAAGGTGCTTCTGAAACAATGAAAAAGGGATGCGACAGTAGAATAAGATGAAATAAAGGGGGTTAAAGAACAGACTCGAACTATGGTCAGGAGTAGATATACCGAATCACATATAGTTGTCAAGGAGTCGACCTGACTATAAATGAGAGAGAAGGCTTTCCCAGATAACAGTTATAGTCTCATATGCTACATATATTATTCGCACGCATATTATTCGCATGCGTGCGTATTTATTCTTCACGCGTGAAGTCACTGATGCAGACATACGTGTCATCATATGCGATGCATATCGCTCGCACGGATGACAGTTGATGCACGCTTGAAAGTGAAATGAGACTTTCGTGCAAATTCACGAAGCGTACTAAAATACTGTTCTAAATATTTATTAACATATTTTAAATGAATAAAATAATTCTCTCGTACTATATAACGTTCATTATAATTTGAATATATAAACATATTAAGCCTTAAAGGGTCCCTGACAGGTGATTTTTTAATTGGTATAATGGTGTTGTCATATCTTGAACAAACCTCACTCTAAAAGAATACCATTTGTTTTTTGTCATTATACTACATAAAAAATGTAAACAATACAAAGACTGGAAATATATAGATATATAGAATTGAAAATAGGAAAAATGGGGGAAATATATGAATTTTTTATTGTAGAAATTAAATAATAAGTCACTTAAAAGTAAATACTTTAATTAAGGGCATGTGATACATAAACAATGATCGATTTTAGCAGTGTTAGGTTCCCCCGGCTTTTTTCCTACAATAATAAAGATTTTGCCTTAAAAATTTAGGGAATGATAGCGAACATGCTAACGGACGTCCCAGAACTCTTCTGTTGTGAAATAATTAAAAAAAAAATCATTTTGCTAAATTTCATTAATATGTGTGTATATTAAGGTTATGTGTGTTACAATTCTCCACGCAGCTTTACTTCCAAACTGCACAATATTTTTGGACGAAAACTTAGGACAAGTAATGAAACATAGTAACAAATGTCCCGGCACTAAGCTTGTTTGTAGGCAATCTAAAAAGTATATTTCATAAATTATTTAATTTATGCTCGTTAGGGCGCCCTCTATGCCACTCGGTACAACAGATGCAACATTATCGGAATGACAGAGACTTGACAACCGATCCTAACCTCCAAATAGTGCATATACAGAAAAATTTTATTTAGCAGAATATATTTTTTTGCTAGTATCCCTTTTAAAAAAACAGTTCGGGGACGTCCGTTATTCTATTTTATAGCATCTCCGAACTCAGTTTTTACAAATTTTAAGTTTTGTGGACAAAAACCCGGGGGAACTGGACCCGATTGAAGTACAATTTTGCTAAAGAATATTATATATATCCAATTTTAAAACTGCAAGCACGCAATCACTTTTTCCTTGGCAGAAA
The DNA here is from genome assembly GCA_932066315.1 of Andricus coriarius. Classification (NCBI taxonomy): domain Eukaryota; kingdom Metazoa; phylum Arthropoda; class Insecta; order Hymenoptera; family Cynipidae; genus Andricus; species Andricus coriarius. The sequence continues at coordinate 9,699 of CAKNWT010330880.1, read as the reverse complement.
AACAAAAAAGAAACCGCAAAGATGGAAAGAGAGGGATAATGAAATGGCGCGCGATTCAAAGGTATATTTTTCTTTTTTTGACTTTGTGATCATTAAAAAAATCATTATATACGTAAATAATTATAATATAACACGGTTTGAAAGATTTAATATTAAATTTGCAATTATACCTACCTATAAGGTGATAAAAGTACGAAAGATGTCCGGAGAACGTTATATGCCTTTAAGACGTTTTTATATGACATCTTTACGATATTAAACGTCTTAGAGACGTACTTCGGATTGACAAGGATATCCTTGGACGTTCATGGTTTCGTGCCCACTGGAGTTTGTCTATTTAATATGCACAAATGATACTCGCACTTGTGATGGCGATATGAGACACATTGTGCACGCACTCATTTAACCGTCACTTAATCCGGCAGGGTGAAGGCGATATGCGTATATTCTGAGTCGCATGGCGTAACCCGCACGACGTGCGAGTAATGTGCGTCGCGCGCTTGTTATCTGGGTTGCTTCGATAGTTGGTCGATTCAGGTGACAAAATTAAATACTGATTACTTAAAATTAGTTTAGTTTGGTAGCTTAGAATGAAATTGTTCACTTTTGGTAGCTTCCACTTAAAAATTAATGAATTGTTTCTTCAAAGTAAATATTGCATTATAATTATGAAATGTAATGTACCTCTTTCTATACGGACTTTGTCAGCTATCGTTGTGAGATGCTGGAAAATTTCGATGAGACAATCGTCTGTTAATTTTCCTATTTCCGAAGTCATTGTCATTCGCCGTGTTGCAAACTGAGGTTCTTCTTCTTCTATGACTCCATGCGAGAGTTTCTATTGGTCTTAGGTCTGGTGAGTGAATTTCCATTGCTGTATAAAGCTTCGACCTATCTGGCCATGACTAGTAGTTTAGTACTTGACAGGTCACTCCACTGCCCATAGAGTGTAAAGTTCCAAAGATGTGCGGTAAAATGTCCAGGTGTATCGCACCAGGCTGTAGACATACTCATGAGAACGCACCACAAGTCGATGCCAATGCCGGCCCTCGCTCAAATGGGCATGCCACGGTGACGCGCATGGAAATGGAATATGGTTTAAATAAATCTAGATCAGACAAGAAATTCGAAACTACAAAGAAAATCTTAATAGATGAACAATTAGGATTTAGAGAAAAACATAGCACCGTCCAACAGTTGGTTCGCCTCACAAATCATATTAGCACAAATTTTAACATAAACAAATCAACCGCAGCAGTATTTTGAGATATTGAAAAAGCTTCTGATACCGTCTGGCACAGGGGGATTATTTACAAACTTAACAAACTAAGTATACCTAGTATATAGTTAAACTTACACTCAGAAAAAAGTGTCTTTGAATCAAAGAAAAATATGTATTGGCTCTCAGTCAAACAAATTTTTCTTTAAATCAAAGATATATTTTGGTGCCTTTCTTTTTGTGGTTCAACAGAATATTTTACTGTTTGAATGAAAAATTTTCTTTCATTTTACGAAAATATTCCTTTAATTTAAAGAAATTTATATTGTTTCAATGTATATTTTTCTTTACTTTAAAGAAATGTATATTGTTTCAATGTAATTTTTTCTTTAATTTAAAGAAAAATTTAATTCATTGAACCTAAATATTTCTTTGATTTGAAGAAATATTTTATCGGGATAACAAAACAATTGTTTGAAATCAAAAGTAATAATTCATTATGTATCTTAAGCGAATAATTTATTAAATTAAAAGAATCATCAATTTGAAATAAATAGATATTTCTTTGTTCAAAACACAAAATTTAGTTGAATAGCATACAGTTTTTCTTTCCGTAAATTTATTTGACTAAATGTAAAAAGTAATTTCGTTTCTTAAATGAAATAATTTATTCGTTATAGTTTTTCATTGGGAAAAACTATAGTTGCTATTGGGAGGGAAATACGGATCTAAATATGTATATTATTTACAGTCTCACAAAGAAAATATATATTAAACTTGTTTTAATTAAAAAATTAATCTCCTAACACAAATTTTTTGTCAATACTTAAAGCAATAAAATATTCAGATATGACCGGCATTGTTCGATGTTGTGGAAATGAGGTTAGGAATCACCATACATGTAACTATATCACCGTAAAATAGAGGAAATAATACTTAAATAAAATTATGGGATTTTATCGGCGAACCCTCAATTCGTCAACACGTCACAGGTTTTCTTATCCATAATTACCACTTGTAACTGATAAAAATAAACCAAAAGTACAGGAGCGTCCCTGAAGCACATGTTGCATGCGTGTAGCTAAGTAGCGGTTTCGAGTGTTAAAATAATTTCTTTGATTTAAAGAAATAGTTTCTTTGATTTAAAGTACTGAACGAAAATATATTACTTCTTTCATTTCCGTCTGAAATGTCTTTGATTCAAACAAATATTTATTTAAATTAAAGAAAACCTATCACAGAAATAATTTCTTTAAACCAAAAAATACGAACTACATCATTTTTTAAGACCAAATAAATGTTTCTTTATTTTAAATGTATATTTGGGTCGGTCAAAAAAAAACGATGCTAAAGAAACGATTTCTTTAGATCAAGACAAATTTTTTTTCTGAGTGTATCATAAGCTATCTGAGTAGTAGAAAATGTACAGTATTATGTAATAATAAAAAATCCGATTTGCACGATATAGTAGCAGGTGTTCCACAGGGTTCGATTATGGGACACACTTTACTCTTATTCTCCATCAACGATAACGTTAAAAATAAATATACGAACATAGCAATATTCGCTGAGGACACAGCGGTATGTGCTTCCTCATGGGAAAAAGTACAAGGCAGTAGAGTACTTGCAAAAACATATTTATAAACTAATTAAATATTATCACAAATGGAGAATTAAAATAAATGCAACTAAGACTGAATTCATAATATTTAACAGAAAATCAGAAGACAGTGAGGATGATCTTGTCATTATTTTGGATAATGTAGAAATAACTCAGAAAAAATTGGTCAAATACCTAGGTGTAATACTAGATAATAAACTTACATTTATGCGACATATGAATGAAGGGTGGAAAAAAGGCTATAAATCCATAAGTCCATTATTTAGACTGATAAATAGGAAAATCGCTCTTAGTGTTAAGAACAAATGGATATCATATAAGATGATTATTAAACCAGTATTACTATACGCAGCTCCAGTCTGGAGTAGTGCCGCCGATTCTCATATCAATAAGCTACAAATTTTTGAAAATAAATTATTGAGGCGGATAACGAATTCTAGTCCTAGAACGCACGGAATATTGATATTAGAAAATCATTGCAAATAAACGACATTATATCGAACATCCTAGGATTAACACAAAATTTTTATAAATTCCAATTAAATAACTCGAAAGCTCTGAAAGGTATATTACTATACGACAAAAATACCGCTCCTTTCCAAATAAAGTACAAATTACCTTATTCCGTAATGAAATAAGAATACTCCGATCTCAAACATGTTACGCAAATATAAATATATTTTTCTTCTGTGAATAACACTGTATATAGCACTTAGTTATACGCTGGTCTTAAGCTTAAAAAAATATTAAATGGTGTTTTTTCCACTGACCTTTTACCCCATCGAAACTGATAAACGACTTTAACAAAATTAATTTTTAACCTACAAGCAATTGTAAACAATCTGATTAGTTATTGAAACGGGCGCAGAATATAATATTAATATAAATATATTTACACATGTATATTCAAATTCTGTTGATGAATAAATGGTTTATAAAATCAAAAAGCAAAAAATCGTCAATACAATAAGGTATAAGGTAATATTGGTAAGTTACCAGGTAACTTACTCGGCGTTCGTTCTCGGTCAGAATTTATGAGATTAATTTTTTTCTCCTTCCAAACTTCCGTAAGGCGCATCTCTGGCAACGACAACTTTGCCTTCATTATACATTTGCTTTTCCAATAAGAAAAAATTTTGTGTTTAAACATCCGCCATTTTCTTGAAAATTTTAATTTTGACCTAATTCTTCGTTTGTAGTAGAACGGAATATCGTTTTTTAACTAATCCCGTTGCATTTTTTTGTTTCAGATGATCCAGTCATATGAGTTACGAGGCGCACCGCCATACCTTTTTTTTCTTTTTTTGGACTTCTGTCAGATTAACTATAACTTGCTTGTTTATCGATATTTTTATTTTAAAAAATTACTGTAACTTCTTGTAACGTGTATTATTCGAACTGTAGAAAATTTGTCAATAAGTAATATTATATTTATAAAATGTAGGATGTGTAATGAAAGTAATGAAAGATAATGATGAAAATACAATTTTTTTAAATTTTACAGCTCATTATTTCTTACAATAATTTTAGTAAATATCTTAATTCCTCCTTAGATACACTATATTATTTATTCGACTCATTAAACTGAATTTTTCTCATTGACTTATCCAGGTTTTATATTGTAAAGTCACTTTTTAAAGAAAAAATCAATTTATTGAGGGAAAAGGCAACTTTAGTCACTTTTATCCATCTCATTTAAGATTTTATTAAAAAGAAAATGTGAACAAAAAATTTCGAAGCTATTTAAGAATTTTGTAAGGTTTCAAGAAAATAAAAAATTTTTTCCAAGATTTCTGGGAGAAATTTTTATGATTTTTTATTTTACAACATTTATTTTCAGACAATATTTAAAAATATTGCAAAACATTCCGAAAGATTTCTAAACTTATCAAAAAAGAATCTGGAAGATTCGAAGTCAATTTTCTTCATTTTGCGGAATTTTTTCAAAATTTTAGGAAAAATTTGAATCATTCAAAAAGATATTTGGAAGTTTATAAAAAATTAAAAAAATAATAAAAATTTACAATAATATTGAAAAAGATTAAAAAAGATTTTGTACAATTGTCAAAAAAAGAATCTGGATGATTATAGGTCAATTTTTTATTTCTTCAAATTTTGAAAAAAAAACAACAAATATTTTGTGGAAAACCCCACCTTTTTTATTTTTCAAAATATTTTTTACTAATAAAAGAAAGGCATCTTATCAGCATAATGCGGGCTAAACCATTTTTGAGGCCGGGAGAATTTTTTCCCCTAAAATTGAAATTTTTGAATTTTTCTCATAAACTATTAATGATATCGCAAAAGAATAAGAATCATTTTTCGTAGAAATGGTTATCTTAACATTTCTTCGTATCTGTCATTGTTTCCAAGAAAAAGTAGAAAATTCGATTTTAAGAAAAAAGATATCTCCTGGCTACAAAAGTTATTTGGCAAGCATCAAACTCACAAGATATCGTGACATTTATGAATAATAAAGTAATAAGTTGTTTCATTTGTTTAGTAAATCTAAATTAACGAGGATTATAATTAATCAACTGGTAGTTAACGGGATAATACTGTAATATGAAAGGTTTTCTTTTGTTATTGAAAACATAAAGCTTAAGAGATTTTATAAAATACATATGGAGAATAAATAATTTATTGATGAATCTTTCTTATAAACTATTGCGTTTGTGTTTAGAAGACAAGTGTGTCATTATGATCCAAATTAATAGTACTATGTAAAATTTGTAATAAAATTAATTTCTTACCATTCTATTGTGTACAAATTACATTAAACTCTGAGTCAAATTCCTCAACACTATTCTTTTACTAATATTTATCTTAAATTGTAGTCTCATTCCAGCCCACTTTTCACAGTAAAAAAAAGGATCATTTTTGTTGCAGATCATTTTGCTCCAACGATCATTTGACTCTCGAGATCATAATGATCTGTCTATTCGAATCATTTTGATCTGCTTTTAGTGTCATTTGTCAGTTTGAACAAAATGGCCGCCAATTTTTGGGCAGCGATGTCACAACGACATAACCTAAAAGTTTTATCTTACCCCATGAAAGTGATAACTACACTTAATAGGTGATATACTCTAGTATCATATATTGTTAATATTCTTACTTTTCAAGTGCACTGCACGATCAGAAATCATAAATAGCTCGCATATGAGCTTCAGTACTCCAAATACATGATCCCGTATCAGATCATTGTGATCTCAAAAGTCGATCATTCATTGCGGCCGATCAAAATGCTCTTAATTTCGGTATCATTTTTGTTGCATATCATAATGATGTTGATTTCGGTATCATTTTGAACAATTTTTTTTACTGTGTTTGTCTCACCATATCCTGTATGTTCGTTGTTTAAAAACAGTGATCCTTTCACTTTTGTCATTTTCTCTACATTTTTGTTTTTAAAGAAGAAAAACTTTTAAAACATGGATATTAGATACTGTGTTATATGTTGGAAATGAAGAACAGGTGTTTATTAACATTGGAAAGGTCTAATAATTATGTGAAAACATCAAATACAATTGGTGAATTATCTATAGTTTTCCCTGTATTAATGGCAATACTTCATTTCCTATAATATCCTTTTTTTGAAATTACTTATTCAATCTGAAGAAATCTTTTTTTTGAGCGAGAACTGATTCTAAAATTTCATCAAGTGAATTAGGGTGCACTTTACGATGTTTTAAAAGTAAAATAAAACAATAATTTAGCTTATTAGTTTTTATTATAAATGAATGAGTCCACAGATTCGAGATCCTGGTGTAAACTAACTTTAGCCACGCAGTATCATGCAGACATACATTGACAGATAAATCAAGCAAACATGAACATTTATGAATATTCTTTGATATAGTTATAATTACATGTAAGAAATAATAAGGAAGAATTATTTCTTCAATAATTTGATGACTTTGAAGTAATTTAATATTGCGCTCAAATTTAATCAATAAACTAAATGATTTTCATGCCATTTTCGTTCAAGTAATCTTAACCTCTCGATCGTCTATTTCACGAAATGGATTTTCAACACCATATTTAGCAATTGGCATATAATCCAGTTTAAGGATATTCACTAATGGCGATATTTCACTAACACTTTTCAGATTGATGGAAGTATCGTTGACATTTAAATCAAGCTTGTAATTAGAATTACGCATTTTAGCAGCCTCAGCCGCAGCATTTAAAAGCTCGTTCGTAACAGAGTCGCATCCGTAAACATAGAGTGCCTGGAGTTGAGGTGCGTTTTTGAAAAAGGAGCATAAACATTCCACTTCTATATTTTCGTTCGAGGACGATTCTAACACAACCAAACTTGTTAACCTTTCCAGTGGTGGGTTTTTTATTTTTGACAAAAAACCTATATTTAAATAAGTCAGCCTCTTCAAATTACATAAACTGGAGATTCCAACATCCGTTATTTTATGACAACCTGAAAATACCAATTCAATTGAAAATAAATATAGAGATTAATGTAAAAGAGTGTTCAGAAGGTAGAAATTAATGTTGATGACGTCATTGATTTACTCACCCATTAAGTTCAAGTATGTCAGTTTTTTGTAATGTTTGGTGACTGTTTCTAGAAATGCATCGGTAACGAATTCGGACCATTTAACATCCAATTTTTCAAGATGTGTTAAAGCAGACATTGTTGACAATAATACAGATTGTTGGTTATTATGATGAAACTACAATCTCAAATTCTTTAAAGTGTCAGCCTGTGAAGATAAGGCTTTCAATATTTCATACTTATCATGATTTTCCACATCAGAGTTTATGTCTATGCCAAAAGTGAGGAGCTTTTTGCATTTTTTAAGAATCTGCAATAAGAAAATTTTAGTTGCATTTCACGAAGAACCGGCTCGAAGGACGAAAGAAATAATTTTTTTTTCAATGGGAAAAGATACTAACCATGGGCAATATAGTATAATCACAAGGATGTATTACTTTGTATAAAATAATCTCCTGAATAACCTCGAATGGTAATTCGAGTAGACAGATACCACTCCAATATAGATTATCAATGTGATTATATAAATGTAAGGTTTCCAGTTGTTTCATTTCCCTTAAAACTCTGACCAAATCCTCTTCCTTGAAGTAAGTATTAACCAAATCCAGGTGGAAAAGTCTAATATTTTTAGCATGTGAGATTAACCATGAAAGAACTACTTGGCGATATTTCTTTACTGTACTTGGTATGTAATCGTTATTTAGATCATTAAACAATTTCAATTCCCGAATGTTGGGAAGCAAGTGGCAAATTTTACCAAATATTATTATATGCGTACTAATCCTTGTTAAGTACCTTCCAGAGAGCCTTATGATTTTATCAAAATAGATGGTTTTTATCGATATTTGTTCGACTGACCCATTTTCGCCTAGCCCCCAAGTTTCGGCTGAGAAATCGAGGAATTTAAAATTATTCCACGATTTTTGGCTCACCCTATGCCACCTTTTACAAAGTGTAAGATATTTCAACAATAAAATACAACATTTTTAAATAGATTATAACGTCCAATATACAAATTCAAATGCGAAATTCTTGAAAATTAAAAAAGCAAGAATCTAGCAAGCAAATCTGGATAAAACACTCTTAAATATCTTACTTCAAATCAAGCAAAAACCTAAGGATCAAAAAGTAGGGTGAAGGGGGGGGGGGAATTTTTTAATCCGCTTCCTCGTTTTTATCTCGTCTTTCTATATCTTTAATTTTTTAAATCATATTAAATAAAAAAATTACATTGCATTAAAAGTATTTTCAATTAAATAAAAAGAAAGCTTGTATTTTTTTCTTCAATTTTCAATTATTAAAATCCAATAATAAATTTTCTTCAGTTTTGAACAATTATATTTTAACAGATGAAAATTTAATTTTCTTCAATTTTCAACAGTTGAAAATTCAATATTTAATTTTCTACAGTTTAAATGTTAGCAGTTAATAATTCATTTTTCAACAATACAATTGTCAACAACTGAGTTCTTATCTATTGAAAATTCAATCATCAACTTTCTTCAATCTTAAACAGTGGAATTGTCAACAGTTGAAAATTATATTCTCATTTTTTTCGATATTCCACGGTTGAAAATTCCATTTTCTTCAATTTTCCACAATTGAATACTCAACTGTTAAAAATTTAATTTCAACAGTTGAAAATTCAATTTTTAACCTTTGTTCATTCTATTTTTAACCATGGAAAATTTCATTTTCCATTTTCTTTGATTATTGACAATTGAATTTTCACTTGTTGAAAGTTCAACTGTTAAAAGCTAAATTATCAATTTTCTGCAAATTTCATTATTTGAAAATTAAATATTCAATGTTCTTCAATTTTCTACAGTTAAATTTTTAGCAGTTGATAATCGAATTTTTATTTGTTCGATTTCCAACATTAAAATTTTCATTCACTGAATTTTCATCTAAGCAAATATCACAGGAGATTATTTATGACCTATCTTTACACGGAGAAAATGTGTTCATTAAAATTTACCCAATTAGTTAGGTAAATGGAGGACAATACTGCATTTATATAAAGTTTACAATTATTTTAGGACATATTACTGAACATAACTATAAATAATACGAAAGAGTAATGTAAAATTTCAATCCCAAAAGTGAAAATTCTGATATGTAATAATTCATGTACGGGTTGTATTATTTTCATATCAGTATATTATAAAATAACGCAAAGGATTGTAAATTTTTATCAAATGGATGATATAAAGTTTAATTCTGTGTGATATTAACTATTCACTTAAAAGAAAGTATAGATTGCAGAATTTTTAAAGAGATTTTCACTTTCATTAGGAGAGGAATCACACAACAGTTGTGTAAAATGAGAGTCGCTAGGGACGT
>CAKNWT010330879.1:0-13739 GCA_932066315.1 Andricus coriarius | reverse complement strand
GCTTCAATTAAGCCACTCAGAATTAATTTAATTAAGGAAGATTTAATTACCGCGTCCCCATTATTTCAAGATATGATAATTTTTTCTCTTCGGACACCTGAATTAATTACAATAATATGAAATAATAATTGACGTGATAAGTAATGAATGAAAACGGTTTTAGCTAACAGATGAATAGAAGATTTTTTTGAATAATAGAAACTGAAAGAAGTGTTCTTTAAATTTATTAGTTGAAATTTTTTAATGAGGATATTAAAAAAATAGTTTCTACATTGATTTCTCATCACTTGGTACACTGAAGCGTTTTAGAGATCAGGTGGGGGCTAAGCCTTCTCTTTCAGAGTTCACCCTCCACCCTCTTTCCATCATCAGCCGACCTTTCAACTTTCAAGTGAAACTAGAGAGTTCTCTTTGTTCGCCTCTCCAACCCGATTTGTACAAGACGAACTTCTGATTTGTGGATCTTCTATTAATTGCGACTAACTACGCTCTCATGGAAGCAATAATATTGTTTAACGAGAAAATAATTGAACCCAGACAAGTGTCAAGTATTCAAATAAAATGGCTTTTCTTAGAAATTTTAATTTCAGTAAGAGATTCTCCATTCAAGAAAAAAAAATTACATTTTTTCGTTTGTTAGAGCAAGCAATATTAAAAGTTCCCTCCAGTCAGAAGAAGAGAAATTTCAAGGCAAGTATTTCAAAGCTTTTAAAAATAAACAAAAATTTTTCCTACTTTCTGTATCAAGGAAAATATAGGAAACGTTGCCATTTCATGGAAAACAGAGCAAATAAGAAGTTATTTTGCGTTCTATTTTGTTGGCGTACCTGCTTTGCTCTGTAAAGTGTTTTATATATATATATATATATTATTGTTTACTTATATATGACAGATTTTTCTATTAATAACCAGGCGAATCAAAAGTTATTTTGCTTTTCGTGAAAAACGCTAATATAACCTATTATTTTTTAAATGTTTTAAACATTCTTTGAAACCTAATGATTTTTTATTGAAATACCAATTTTAGACAAAAAAAGAATATCATAACATACCATAACAAAAAATGATTTGAGATTGTAAATCTTCTTTTAAACTTTTTTTATTTGTTTAAAAGTAACAGATTTTCGGTAAAAAATGCTTTAAAAAACCAAATCATCTTTGAAATTTAATATTCTTTGTGAAAAATAACGCATTGCCGGTGAAAAACGTTAACATAACCTTAACCATTCCAAAATTGTAAATCTTCAAATTCTATATCAATAATTGCGGTTAAAACCGCTAGCTTGAACTATAATTAAAAAAATAATTTAATATAATTATTTTTTACTTAAAAGTTCAACTTCAGGTGTTAAATGCCCATATTCGAACTATAATGATGTTTGTTTTAAAATATCAATTTTTGGTGTACAACGCTAACGTAATCTAAAATTCTTAGAAAATTATGAACTTTTAGAATCTAATGATTTTCGTTTAAGAATGTCAAAATTCCGCTAAAAAATGCTGATAAAACCAAAACACTTGAATTGTTAAAAAAAATTTTATCTCAAAAATCTAATAATTTTTCAATAAAAACACTCATTTTCCGTGTAAAACGCTAACATAACCTAAAATTGTCGAAAATTGGACACAAAATTTCTCTATTTGCGTTGTTTACTATGATTTTTTCCATAAAAAAGGATTATTTATAGATTCAATTTTTAACAATTACTAGGTTTTCAACAACATTGCTTGCGAGATATTCCCGGAATATTATTATAGTACTTATTTAGATAGGATTAAATACCAAAAGCTATTAATTGTTAATAAAAATATCCGTAAAACACAAAAAATACATATTTGATATGGGAAACATTTCTAACAAAAAAATGGCAAATAAAAAAGTTAAACAAAGTTAAATCTCATTTATAAGTTAATTTAAAAAGCTCGACAATTTTTGTTATTCGGCCATAAGAATCTTCGAAAAGAAGAATTTTTCAATTCTTTAAATCTATTTTTTATTCCTGAATATTGAAATTTGAGCCCTCCCCTTCCCCAATATGGATGTAATTGAATCTGAGGAATCCACCTGCTCGAAATTTGGATACATTTGAGAAAGAAACCAAAAAGTAATTAAAAAAAAAATTAATAAGTTTTTAATAAATAAGCTTGCATTAAAATATACTGTTAAGAAAAAAAAATTAATCTAAAAATGGGGGTTGCAATAATAATATATTTAAAAAATTTTACTAATATTAAAAGCGTGGAGCGTAAATTTTGAAACTTACATTTATATGAGAATGAAATATTAATATTTACGTCCAAGCTTTTATATTTTTAGTCACCTTATTATTAATAATATTGTTATTATTAAATTATTCTTGCAAGCTCACTTTTTATATTGAATTATTTTGTTGCTTTGCAGTACATTTTAATGCAAGCTTGTTTTTTTAATTTATTTTTTATTTCTTTTTCCTAATTATTTTGTGTAAAAAAAAGTTTTTTTTAGGGGATGGATTTAATTTCATTTTCTTATTGCTGTTTATTTTGATTCGGTCATTTTTGAAGTACCCGCTTTTCCACCCAACTTCTAACCCTAAATTTATTTCCCATATTTCGAGTACTAATTGTATATATTTTTTTCTTCTAAAGTACTTCTTCCAGAAGTTATATTTTTATGACTGATACGATAATTTTGTATTCCTTATTATCAAATTATCAATAGTAACGTGATTCACAGTTTAGTCGTTCAAGTTCGCCTACGATTTGATAATCACTCTTAATAAAAATCGATATGGTCTTTCTCCTTAACGGATATTAATCTCCCTGGTAGAGAACTCGTTGTGAAATATTTAAATATTTCATCGAGTGTAAAAATTGCAAATGAGACTGGTGCTTCCTTAATAAGAACTGACGACAATGAAATGCATTTCCGACTCAACTCATGTCATCATGTAGGCGTAAGGACATGTAGCGTGGGATCGATTACAGTGATTTACGTCTGTGCACATTAACGAGATTCAAATAAATCATGCTTCTCATTGTGCAAATATTAAGCGTGTACTCGCTCACATTCTACACCCTCAAATATATATATCTCCACATATAGATATATCTATAGGCGTATAGAATCTTGTGTGTGTGTGGTGGAACCGCTAAATTATATCGTGACATATAGATATACCTGTGTGAAGTGACGGGTTGCCTGAATACAAGGGACAAAGTGGGGGGGACAGGGACCCGGCAACGCGGGGGGGGGGGGGGGTGCAAATAGTCGGCATGGCTAGAACGAATTTATAAAGGAATAAATTAGAGTTGTATCGGATTTCGAATTAAAATCCAGCGTTTATCCGATTAAGCCGCGTGTTCAGTAAGCGATGGTCTGTCAATTATATCACTCGAGAGAAATGAGAATCACAACAAAATAGAAAGAGAAGTTAATAAAAAAAAGAGTCACGTGGTCATGATGAATATTATCAATTCTGTGAAAGCGATTGATTGTTAGCTGAAAATGCGGGGATTTAAATTTTTATTATGACACTATCAGAGATAGCAAGCCGCTTATGTGAGCTTTTACGCGTTACAAAGAGAGCAAATTTTTATGAATTACGGTTCGCTCAGGAAAATTTATAAAAATTTTATGAACCCTGCAAAATTTGAAATATTACTCGTGTTCGATGTGGTTGGCTTTTGAGTGAGAACATCAGTTTTTATGCTTTTTTTATGTGAATGGGAGTCTGTTCGAAAGGATAAAATGCATTTTATAAGCCTCCATCGATTCAGATGTAAATCTATTCATTCAAATCCAAAAATATAAAGTTGTGACAGTTTTGCATTTTCCTCGTATCCGATTGCATTTTTTGTGGCATCATGCACTTAATTTATATTAAACCTTAACTGTTATATCTTTGACAAAAATTATCAACGAGTATAGTAATATTTGTGATACTCCATTTCATATTTTAAATTTCTGTTTGTTCATTTCTGACATACTAATTTTACATTTCAGATTTTTAAAATATTTTTCAAACTGTTTAACAAATAATCTACTCAGGTACTCTACTTTTTTCAAATAAAAATTAATTTGGATCCGCCATTGTACAGTAGGGTGATTCTTAAAGAAAAAGTAGTTTCGAATTTAAACACACATACTATCCTAATTTGTAAATTTTCTGTCAACAAATTTTCCAACATCGAATACTTATGTCGACTTCAGTGAAGTTTTGCATTATTGATTGATTTTCGGTTGTTATTATTTTCTTAATGTCTTGAAATTAAATGTATTAAATTTGTATACATATATAGAATTATCCTCTGTTGTTTTGCCATCATTGGACATAATTTAATGACAATCATTAAACTTAGTTTCAAGAAAAACAATACAGGGCCAAAAATGTTGGAAATTTCGGATTACCCCCCCCCCCCCCCAAAGAAAATGTTTTCAACTGTATCGACAAAAGGTTTTTTCAGGAGAAAATGTTCTAAAACAGGGGAAATAGGATTTTTCACGAAAACGGGAAAATCTAGTTTTTCAAATAGAATTAATGACTAAAATTATTGCGTTTTCGACAAACTAGATACATTTTTAACAAAAAATGGAACCGGGTAGTTAGATTTTCATTTTAAATGAAAAAAACCTTAAATTAAAATATTAACTTTAAACAAAATAGTTGAATCCTCAACCGAAATATATTAATTTTCAAGAACCAATGAGAATAGTTTCAGAAGAGATGAAATTTCAACAAAAATAGTTGATATTTCAACCAAAAAATATTGCATTTTCAACTAAAACCAGTCGATTTTAACAACAAAATATTTAAATCCCTAACTTAAACATATTAATTTTAGACCAAGAAAATTAATTCTGCACCAAAAAAGACGAATTCACAACAAAATACATAAATTTTGAACCAACATCATGAATTTTTAACCAAAACGTAATAGTTAGATTTTTAGTTTAAAAAAATTAACTTTCAACCAAAAATATAGAATTTTCTAGCAAACAGATGAATTTTAAACTAAGATTATGAATTTTCGACTAAAATTATCAATCTCTAACCAAAAAATACACTTTTAACAAATTAGTGCTACTTGCAACTAAGTAGTTAAATTTTCAAATAAAAAAATGTACAAATTTTTAACGAAAAAGTTTGATTTCCTACTGAAATGGGTCTCTTTCAGCCCAAAAAAATACGATTTTTGTACAACATTTTAGGCCCTGAAATAATAGTTTTATCCTACTTGTTTCACATTTTTCGATAACAATCTGCCACAAGAAAAATTGTTATTCTTATTATTATTGGAAAATATTAGTGTAAAAAACAGTAATATATTTTTAATTATAGTTATTTAAACAAGAAAATTTTCAATATAGCTTAAAAAGTTGATAAATTTCAAGCACCCTATGAAGAAATATTGTTATGTCTTAAAAAAAAATTAAAAGTTTTAATTATAAAAATAAGTATATCGGGCTAAAATATTGGAAAATAGTTCAAAATGTATAGGGTCCACCTGGTCCTCCTGAGTTTTTATTGTGTTTAATTAGTACACATATCATTAGTTTACAAAATTAAAAAAAAATTCTGCCCACCACATCTTAATATGATTATTTAAATGTATTTCATCCCACTAAACTCGAAAATCACACACCAAACTTTTTTTATGGAAGCGTTTTGGAGATATCAATGTTCGAATTTTTTTCCAATTTTCAGAGTTGTTCCGACGTTTTTGAGTATATCTCGACTCCTAACTGACCAATTTCCCTAAAAGAACATTCAAATGGAAGGCAACTGAATCCTGTACAACTTTATATTCTAAAATTTTCAGATCGGCATAGTAGTTTAGATGCTAGCGATTTTAATAAATTGGACAGGTTGTATTTTTTGGCAAAAATCGAGGTCGACAATTCACATATCGTTCTGGGAAGAATAGAAATTCCAAATATTAGCCCACTTGTTAAAATTCCTAGCATCTGAACTTCTGGGCCTATCTAAAAACTTTAGAATAGAAAGTTATACAGGATTCAGTTCCATTCAATTTGAGTGCTCGTTTAGGGAAATCCGTCAATTAGAATTGAGATATACTCAAAAACTTCGGAACAACTCTGAAAATTGAAAAACAAATTTTGAACATTGATATCTCGAAAACGCTTCCATAAAAAAAGTTTTGTGTGTGATTTTCGTCTTAAGTGGACCAAAATAAATGGGAAAATTATAGTGAGATATGGTAGGCAAAATGGCTGTAAAATAGTGTAATTAATTTTTAACTCGGAATGTAACTGAGGACAGGGCCTTAGTGCCCTGCATAAGATCAAATTGATAAAATTGGATTACTAAAACAACAAAAAACTCAAATGGGTTAGACAGACGTGTCCTTACATACTTTGAACCATTTCCAAAAATTTCAAAACAATGTTTTCATTTTTAAATTATAAAACCGCCGAATATAAACCATGTAATTGGTCACGCGACACTCTGGCACATGCCCTTAATGTCAAGAGGAAATAGTTTAATTTTATCGAAATGACTCCTCCAAGAGAGTATGTGTGCATTAAGATTTGACATAATTTATTTTTGCCTTATAAAATGAATCACCCTATTGTGAACCCTAGAGTGGAGTATAGTAAAAATTACTATACTATCGAGACTGAGCATTATCGACTCATAAGAAATTGGAGAGGAAAATGCAAAAATGAGCAGAAGACCCGAACACGTGACAAGCAACACGAGGGTGCGCGAGTCGGCATTTTCGCTTTAAAGATGGCGACTTTGGAGTCGCGTGATGAGGAGCTCGTGCCGGAAATACCCGAAACGTGATGCGAATGGTCCAGGCTGGAAAAATCTTCGGTCTTCGGGCACTCTCGTGAAAGACTCCCGTGTTTTGCCGATTGGCCACTACCAATGTGATATCTTCGCAATGCCTGTTGCCGGACCTTTGCACGATCGGGCTGACAACCGCACAGATTTTCGGTACACTGAGATTTCCTCTTTGGCCAGCCTCCCTCCGATAGAGGCGCTGTCTCCCACTGATATTGATTTTCCGAGGGAAAACAGAATAGTGCAACCTATGATATGCTGTAACTGCAACTGCCTTGCCACCCTCTTGTGTGGGTGACTGTCAAATGTGTGTCTGTGAATCGAGCTTCAAGCTATAGAGACTTTTTCTCCCTTTTTATATTCCTTTTTATTTTATTTTTCAAATTTATATACAGTTCCTGGTCATTTTTTCTTTGTAGGAGGGTCCTTCAGGACGAAGGGGAAAAGTGAAATGTTTGCTTTATGAATCTTTTCTATTTTGTCCTCGATTTTCGCTTCTTAGAAACTTTTCTTATCTTGGTGAATATCATTTTGTAAACAAATCTACCTTTTTGTTTTGTAGTTTTCGCATGATCTTTAGTACAATGAGAAACTTTTTCATTTTAAAGATAAGCATCTGTGTATGAAGAGAAAGACTCACATAGAAAGCATGATTCACTATGAAAAAGTAGTCTCATTAAAGAAACCGATATTTATATTATATGTATGTTATATTTACGTATCTGGGTGAAAGTAAAAAAATTGGAATTATGTGGTTTTGAATTGAATTGGAAAAAAGTATTTCAGATCAAAATAAAACATCTTTTTATCTATTTATACTAATTTCAATAAGTATAAAAATAATTATTTGCGAGATGAAGATGTATACGCTTTTAATTTTCAACTCCAATTTTCTGTCTTTAATGACAATATCTTTATATACACCATTTAGGATATTTTATAAGGAAAAATAACCATTATTTCCGCTTCTTGAGGCTTACAATATAAAAATTTCAATCTTATTATTCCTTATAATACAATTAATTCAATAAATAATTACCCGAATAACATTCTTATTTTATTGTGTTTTTCGCGACTTCAGTTTTTATACATCGGATATTTATCCGTTTCCTAAAAAGTTTTAGTGACGTGGCTGTTTTCAGTCTATTTATACATTAATAAACATTAAGAATTTTCTGCACCGTCAATTTTCCTAATTGAAATTTTCGAATAAGCAATTTTGTTCTACTATGAAATTTATTTCTAAACGTATCTAAACATTATTGATAAAAGAGAAAATTTTAATTCTAATTGTTTCATTCAATATTGGGAAATAATACTGTTCTTGAAATTTTCGTACTAAATTATGGACAGAAACTTAGAATATCTTGGTACCTGTGAAAACATTACTCGTACCACCCATAAGATTTCTGGGAAATTTTTTTTATGATTTAGGTTTTATTTTAAAAGATTAATTTCAAGTTTTGAAGATTTAAAAATATGTCAAAAAATAATCTGAAAGAAGACATTTTTTTTTTGGTTTGCAGCATTTGAGAAATTTGTAGAAAAACTGAGTTATTTCAAGAGATTTTAAGTATTTTTAGAACTATGGAAAAGGTTCCAAAATAATTTAAATTTTGCAGAGATTTCAAAAAATGAATAAAGAAATGTATATTCCTAAAGATTCCAAAAAAAGAACCTTGTTAAGAATTTTTTAATGTTCTGAAGAAATCAATGCAAATTTCTGAAAATTCCTGGTAAAATTTCAAATGTTCACTTATTTTTAAAATTGAGTTTGGGGAGAGAACTAAAAAAGATTTCATAAAATTTCAAATGATTTCTCAAAAAGCCAAATTGTTCAATTCTGCAAAATTATATAATTGAAAAGAAAATTGTGTAAGTTTAACAGTTATTTTAAAGTTTTACCAAGATTTGAACAATTTAAAACTTGAAATGAATTAAAAAAATTTTTAACAAAATGTAGATTTTTGAAGCTAAAAATAAATTTTAGAAGCTTCCGTAGAATTTTGAAAGGCTTCAAAAGAATAAAAATTTTTTCTTAAGATTTCTAGGAAAATAAAAATATATGTATTTTTTTTAAATTAATTTCAAAAGATTTTTAGAAAAATTGAAAATATTTTTTATTTTTTGAAATTAATTTCAAAAATTGACAACAAAAAATTGGGAAGAGAGTATGGTAATTTTCTTAACTATGCAGAATTTTTTTTTAAATTTAGGTCGAATTTGATTTTTTTAAGAATATATTGAAATGTTTATAAGTTTATGGAGACATTAAAAAAAATTGTAGTAAAAATTTTAATCCTTGCAGAAAATATTATAAAAAATATTTTCTAACTTAAAAAGATTTCCAAAAATTTATAAAATATTTCTAAATTCTTGCGTAACTTCTGTGAGTCTTTAACATCTTTTAAAGTGAATCGAATTTTCCTAAAATTTGATAAAATCCTGTAAAATGAATTTTCTTTTCATCTTCTAGATTATTTTTTGACATTTGAAATCTTTAAGCATTTTTTTGAAATGTCTGAAGAATCTTACGAAAATTATGTTTATATAACTTTGAAAACAAACTGGTAATACTTCTTTCCTTGTTAAAGTATCTCAGAATCTAATTTAATTTCTAATTTAATTGGATTCCAATTTTTAACAAATAATTAGTTATTCGAAATTTTTTTATCAATAACTATCTTTCGCCTTAAATCGAAAAAGTAGATCCGAGCTTAGCGCGCGTTTGATGATGATACTTTTTGTTACCGGATGACGAAAAAAATTCGGGACATTTAAAAAGTGATCATATGCCCTGGGTTTTGCAGTTTTTCCAGTATAACTAAACTATTTTTGGCACTCAAAGATTTTTTTAAAATATATTTTTTTACTTTCTCAGTAAATTTGCGAATGCGTATGCTGGTTTTCAAATCAAAAATCATTATTAGTTTTGGAGAAAAAAAATTTGAAAAGACCGAAAAGTCTCGATTTTTCTATGTTGATTTTTTTTGCTTCTTTACATCCTAAAGTGGTCATTGGATCCAGGAAAAACTGTTTTCATACACATAAAAAGGTATGCTGTAAGGGTAACACACTCAAGAAAAAATTTCCTGGACAAAATGACTGTTTTATTAAATAATGTTTGTTTGTTTAATGGAGTTCCAGTTGGTGGATTAATGTTTAATTCAACAAAATTTTCGATTAACCCAACAAAATTTTGTTGTTTAATAAACCAAATGCTCCATCTACCAAAATATTTGGTTAAAACAACTAAATCATTTAGTTTCGTCACCGAAATATTTTCTTGTCCATATAATAACCATATTCTGTGGTTGAGCCAACACAAAATTTGTTGATTCAACCAAATAGTTTTCAGAGTGCAAGTATATCTTGAGCTTGCTTTTAAAAATATAACTCCATAAATTTAAAAAAGGTAGCAAGGTACACGTTACCGGTGACATTTACTTTTATACGAAGTAAACTGAAAATAATTGGCACATACGATATTATTGAAGAAAATGCGCTTACTAAAAGCATGTAATGTATAAAATTATTCCTCCGAAGACAGGAATAAATATTTCAGAGACATGAGTGATATGCTATTTTTAACACTTTTTTTTGTAGAGCGAATTTGCTGTCATCCAAATATCACCTTCAATTAAAATGGTATATCATTTTGAAATTGAGTAACAAGGGAAGAGAAAATAAAATTCTGTAAAAGAATTATCCATTCCTACTATATGCATCATCCTATTATTCAATATGCAATATTAATAATAACTTCAACAACAAATATTATTTTTAAATCCTATAATGAAAAAATTAATCAAGAATAGAACCACGTTCGGCTCTGAAACATACCTGTCGATCTTGATAAATTAGGAATAATTTATGTATATGATCTTAATCCAAATTTTACTCTAAAAGTAGATATATGTACCGATTAGAAAATAGAATACCCATTAGTTAAAAACAGGGAATTTTCTATTCAATCATCACAAATTTAAACGTCATCGATATTGATAGTTTAGTCAAAGCTATTTACAAAGATCTTCTGCAGTATTTAATTCAATCACTGTTGGGCTATTTCAAATCAATTTCGGAATTCGTGTCCCCTGATAATTTCATAGTCTTGATGGTTAAAATATTATTTTGAAGTAAACGGTATCCTAAACTATAATAAATCAACACAAAAATCTAGACTAAAAGTGACTTTTATTGTTAACAATTAATTATTAATACTTTATTATTATTATTATTAATTATTAATTATTTAATTAAGCAAATTCTTCGGCAAATACGTAAACATATTTTGTAACTTGTAATCTTCAACTATGCCCCCTTGGTCTATTCTTTGATAATTAATATTTCTTTAAGTATTAATTTTTTATACAGATCTAACCGCGGTCCATAGTCCAGTGTCCACCTCTATAGATTTTACGATTTTTTTCAATGTAAACGTTAAAAAAATATATATAGTTTTTGTTTTTTAACATAAATTTATAGCAACATACTTTATGAATTTTATATTGTTGAACATTATCAATTTATCATATTAAATGTATACGTTTCACATACACTGGAACTTGGAATTACGCACGAATCGAACAAAAACCGATTCATATTCAGCAATTTTTCACTTTTAATGACCAATTTTAACACGATCTATTCAATGGCGACAAGAAATTAATTTGTTAAAATTTTAATTAGTAGTCAAAAATTCGGTTAATAAATTAATTATTTTACTATTATTTATTTTACAGTTTAATCATCAATGTTGATCAGTGTTTCATTATTTCGAAATAATATTTTTAATTAAATATTTGGAATACTTGGGAACAAATAATAATATTATTACATTTATATTATTATTACTAATTATTTTGATTAGTTTATTAATTATTATAGGTAGCAAACAAAATATTAATATTTATAATATTTATATTCTGAAATGTTTTTAGACTTGTAGCCAAAAAGGAATTTTTATTTAAATAATAAAATTTGGATTATTATTGGTTTTAAATTCTGAAGTTTATATTTGTGCATTAAATTGTTTTGTGACTGAAAATGAAAATATCGTATGCAATTATCTGGCAAACTTTGATAATTCATTAAATATTTGGAAACAAATATAAATGAGAAAACATTCCCGAATAATAAAATTCCTGATATAAAATTGCCGAATTAAAAAATTCCCGAATTTAAATAATTAAAAAAATGGTTTTTTAAATATATGATTATTTTATTTTTATTTAATAAATAATATTTATTGAAAAACAATTTCTAAAATTTTTTAAATTTGGAAATTTTCTAGTTCGGGAATTCTATCTTTCATGATTTATCAGTCGCCCCAAAAAATTTAAGGAATATCTAAACGATTGGTTCCTTCTGAGATAAATAATTTTTTTTTAATATTTCCCAAAAAAAAATTTTCAAATTTATTAATATTTTAATCTGAACAAATTCGCAAGTAAATATGTTTATTGTAGGATAATTTAGTTGCTTTCTTTAGTAACATACATATTTATTCGATAAATGTTACAAGATCAGCTACATCCTGGTATTGAATTATATTCTTACGAGCAAAATATGTCACTTAATATTTTGCAGAATAAAAATGAATTTTATTAATTATGTACTTTTAAACGAGCGTAAAAAAGTTTATTATAATTCAAAACACCAATTATTATACTACTTTATTTTACATGTACTCAAAGACGCATAGAAAAAAAAAATATAAATCGTTAGGATCGAAAACTTTTGAATGTTTCCTCCGTGTTTGTCTCCGCAGTTCAACAATATTAATAATTATTTTTTGAAGTTATAATTTTTATTCATCTGCTTACGGCATTTCTCGAAAAAAACACTTCTGCCTCACTCCTTAATATTACGGAAGAACGCTGTTAAGAAGTTACGGTGCTTTTTCCAAATTATTTCAGCGCCGAAAAGTCATCGAGTTGACGTAATTCATTAAAAAAAATTCTATGAAGCATTCAGCCGTATATTTTATAGTTTGTAAAGTCACGGTTCACTTTCTCGAGTTAACGGTACTCTTGCGAAATAATTTTATTCTCGAAAATATTTTAGTCAACGGTATTTTGCGATAAGTATGCACTCAACATTTTTTTTGATATTAACAATTTTCAATATTAATTGTCATATTTTGGTGGAATCATTAGTCGATTAGTGTACGCAGTAGACTAAATGTCTCAACACGTACGCGTCGAATTTCAGGATGACGGAACGCACCGAACAAAGAGTGTGCATTAATTTTTACCAAAAAACTGGCCATTCATGTTCGAAAACCATTGTTATGATTCGAAAAGTGTATGGTGATGAGGCTACGATTGATACTCAAAGTAGTCGCACTTCAGTGGAAAGTAATTCACGCTCTAGCAGACTTGCAGAGGTCAAAATGCCTCAAAATGTGGATCTAGGAAGGTATTGTGCACAATGAATACGCCCGAAAATTTTAGACAGTAAACAAAGAGTAGCCCATTCATCGCAGCTTATTCAGCAATTTCTGGTGAAACACGGCTTTACATAACATCAGCAGCCTCCATACATACATTGAAGAAGATATCATAGCCACTGACCAGAATTAACTCTTACTCCTACTCTCTAAATCTGAATTAGTAGAAAAACTACTAATTGGTAGTAGTTTTCTACTAATTCAAATAGTGCCGATTCGTTAACTAGTAATTAGTAAAAATCTACTATTTCAATGAGCAAGAATAACTGACCAAATTAATTAGTAATCAATGAAGAGAATTTTAATAAAATACATTAATCGATGAATTTAAATAATAATTCAAAGAAATTTCCATTTTATCTTCTTATACTTAAAACTCAGTGCATATTCAGGTTCAAATTAATTTGGGTCCTGTATTAAATTAAATTTGAACCGTTTCAAATTCCGAAAGTTCATAGTAAAAATATTCCATTTTAAACAAGATAGGTGTTTTT
>CAKNWT010330875.1:1694-27745 GCA_932066315.1 Andricus coriarius | reverse complement strand
TTGGAATTTCTAGGCGGTATGTATCACAAATATGATTGTCCGAGCAAACTGAAAACTTTTTACTAATTGATGTAGAAAAAAGACAGAGTTTCTTCACATCTATTTTATTATGGATCTTTTTTTCAAAAGGATTCAAACAACGAGGTATGCATGGTGACGTCATTTTCTCTAATAACTTGAATCTAACTCTGGCAATCCTTACGTTCTGATATGCGAGCTGCCAAATATAGGAAATAGCATCGCAAAACATCTGAAGTCTGTAGGAGCATGAAGGTAGCGGCGAAAAAGTGGTGTAATACTAAAACAAAAGAGCTTCAACTGCTCGCGCGCCGCGATACTGACACCGCACCGCACTGGAGAGGCGGTGCACGGTCTCGCTAAAATGACGATATCTTGGGACCTATAAGAGTCTCCATGAATTTTTTTTTTGTAAAAGAAAGCTGATTTCACAAAGAATCATTGTATCAATATTTAAAAAAATTAAAAGGGGAATAATTCACGAAAAATTGAATCAAAATTTTTTTTTTTTACTTTTTTCCGGGAAAAAATTTTTTTTTTTTCATTAATTGTATTATATTCTCAAAATATATTATTTTAACTCTAACATGTCCAAATTTTATCAAAATCCAATTAGCATTTCCAGAAATATCGATAATTAAAAAAAATGTTACTCCGAAATTCAACATGGCGTAACTTCCGTAATTTTGAAAATTTTCGAAAATCCTTGAGGGCCAAAACTTCTTGTGTATAACATTACAATTTCACAAAGTTTTATTAAAATCGAACAACCAACTGCAGATCCTGATATTTCTGACGTGTACTGACATTTGAGTAATTTTAATAGTTTTCTAGTAATTTTTTTAGGAAATTTGAAACAATATAAATTTGTAGTTTTTTTTTGGTATACATTTTATATTATTATTGAACAGCAATCACTACCCGAGTTGAAATGTAACAGGTAAATCCACTTTTATACGAAAACAGGCAAAAAAGTCCACTTTTTTACCTGTTTTCGAATAAAGAAAGTAGAAGATTTTGAAAAAAAATAATCCTGTGCATGAATTCGAACATTCTTTTATGAATAAAAATTCCAGAAATTCCTACTGATCCGAAGTCGCGAAAACAATTCTTGAAATTTCGCGAAAGTAAAGGCATCGATGACCAAAACTATAATTGTATACTGCTTTACCACTGAACGAGATATGTCCCTCTTTTCCTCCAACTCAGTTTTGTACCGCTTAATTGACCACAGAAGGAGATATAACCCTCTTTCCCTCCAACTTAACTCTGTCCGTCTTTTCCTCCAACTCAGTTTTGTACCGCTTTACCACTGAACGAAATATGTCCCTCTTTTTCACCAACTTTACTCTGTCCGCCTTTTCCTCTAACTCAGTTTTGTACAGCTTTACCACTAAAATTAAATGCGTATTTCTTTTGCTCCTCTGATTTTTATGTCACACTCTACTTTTGCAACAATACTTACTTTCCGTTTGCTCTCGATGCCTCAGATGTTCGAGATGTTCAGTGCATCTTGCGTGCACATTTCCTGTAGCCGAAATCTCAATACACTCATCTCCCGAGTCTGGACCGCCCGATCTGTGGCCAGCTTCACGCTTGACTACTGCTGTCTCCTCCCCTGAGTGTCCCTTGACGGCATATGGGCGATTTGCAAATAGAATTCAATTTTGGTTTCCGAGATGCGAATAAATTGAAGTTTTAAATTATGCAGTAATTGTTACCAGTTTTCTTAGATATATGTACCAAGATGTACTTTATAACATGGGAAAGCTGTCTGATCTAGACTATTGATTTTTTCCACTTATTAGTATCTAAATTATTCTTTTACTTAAAGTACATTATTATAAAGGTTTAAAACTGGGTTTGGCAAGCTTAGCAGGTCGAAATAATTCGAATTTTTCTTTAATGTGCAAAAGTTGTCTGCACATTCTAAAAAATTTTCGAAATTATTTCAAATTTTGTTTTGAAAATTTGTTTCAATTTTTGTTTCAAATCTTTTGTGAAAATTTTGATCGAAAATTTATTGGAGTTTTTTTTACATTTGTGAAAGAATTTTTTTTGAAATTTTTTGGATTTTTTTTTAATTTATTGAAAATTTGTTTAAATAATTATTTACAAATTCGATTTTTACAATTTGAACTTATCTCCTTGACGTGAATTTGTATAATATGAGTTCTTCGTAAAGCAAATATCTATGAACAATATTTTATGAAGAAGTTTAAGAAGAACTTAAAACAAAGTACTTTTAAATGGTGAAATTTTGTTGAAAAAAAATTATTTTGCGTTTGTACCTCTTTTTTCTGTGAGGCTTCGGAGTTGTTACTTAGGTTAACCGATAGTTTTTCCCGTGTTCTCAGACGACTTACGAGTATTCAATTAATTTTGAGACTCTGAAAACATCATGTGTTTTTGAAATTTGATAAAAAATACTTACTTTTCATAATTATAATCGATTATAATACGAATTATCACCTCAAATTCGTTAAAATTATAGAGGCTTCGGAGTTGTCCCGGGTTCAGATACTACATATGCGATCCTGAGTTTTGATGCAAAAAAACGCATCCCATTCCGCGCCGATCAGACCCGACGCCGGCCCAGAATGAGGAGATGAGTGTAGGATGAATAGATTCATGTTTCACATTCCTCCATATTGTCTTTACCCCATGCCTTAGCTTGCTATACTTATGGACCTTTGTTGCATAAGTTGCCTGCAAATTCCGATTAAGTGGACCAGCAATGTCGATGATGTAGACTCTTCCACCTTTTTTCTTACGCATCACGAGGTCGGGTCAGTTGGCTCGGATATAATGATCCTTATAGATGGTAGCGTCCCAATGTAAAATGTAATCTTCGTTTCTTACACAGAGTAGTAGAATACATCTATAGAGAGTCGTCCATTCTGTTAAGATTCCTATGTTTAGAGCAAGTTGTTGATGTATAATGCCCGCCTCATCATTATGTCGGTGCGTGTACTCTCTCTGAGTTATCACGCGACAACCATTAATAGTGTGCTCGATGGATTCGTTGGTATCTCCACATAATCAGCATATATCAACTACGTCTTGATGTAGGACGAACTTACGATAAATTCTGATGCTGACAACCTTGTCCTGAATCGCAATGACGAATACTTCCGTTTCTGGAAACAGGGTGCCCTTTTTCAGTCAAATATTGGATTCCTCATTATCCACTGCATGTTTACTTTTTGTCTACATTGTGTTTCTAATTCCTCTATGGCGTGTTATCGAGATCCGTTCACAGATGGTGCTGAAAACCGCAACGTCTCGCTTGCTGGTAGAATAGTCTCGCAAATGTATAACTTAAGACCTAAACAGTAGCATGGTACCTACAACGCCCCTCTACCCCCTCTGTGTCTTGGTAGAACTACCCATTCAACAGCCGCATTACTGTGGTGCATTTGGTGCTTCGTTATTTCACCGCGGATTGTTCTGTTGAACCTTCCAAGATTAAGAAGCCTAAATTGCTTCTGCTCGTTATTCCCCAAACACCGGCCAGTAGTTAGTCATGTCTTCCAAATGAGGGATATCGGTGTCTTGCTAGTTGTTTTCTTTTACACTCAGTTTACAATAGAACCGTCTTTCATCTGCTTTAAAGGTTCGATTTTGCTGCCTTCTTGCACTACTCTTATATTACCGATGCAGTCTAGCTGTAAGAGCATCAAGTTTTTGCCGTTGTGATTCTATAATCTCATCCAGTATTACCAGTGTCAATGTCTCGAGATTCCGACGGTGGATGATTTTAGTTACATGGTGTATCAGCTTTCTGATTCCATTTCCTTTCTTATATTGAGTCATTAGATCCAATTTGTACCTAACTTTGCTTGCATGTATATCCAACCTGATTTTCCATGGTGGATCTCGATCCTATCCTGGGGCAAAGACAGCATTTGGAGGCCTAATTCTTTGGCCCAATGTTCTAACGGTTGCCACAGCTGCACACTAACAAGAGTTTGCACCTCTAATGCAGTTAGTCTTGCGTTTGAATGAACAGGTTAAACCTTGCTATTCAGGTGTTTCATTAGTGCACGCAGATCCTTTGTGATGTATATCTTGGGCATGGAATACCTTTGTGTTGTTTCTACATATCTGAATTCTAGTAAATCAAGACTAAAATTCCTTTCAAGGTGCTGTAGTTTTTCTGTGATTTCGCTGTTTACATCAACGTTATCAATGTCCGGATGTAGTTCTAGTGGATCCGTTAATTGTTGTTCATTATCTCTAGCACCTATGCCTTCAGCTTCAATAACGTATATGTTTATTACATCGTCCATACGAAGTTCATAAATAGGAAACTACTGTTCCGCTTCCATTTTAATAGCAGCTATTTCAGCAGCCGATATCAATCTGTTTACAGATATTGATCGTTTTTGATCTGCTAGATTATGCTTATTTATCCTTATAGATAGCTATGGGTACTTAAGTAAGAAGAGTCGACGGTGTTCTCTCCTCACATTTTGCCCACATTTCTTTGCCAAAAATAAAGGCGCATTCTATTTTTTGTATCTGTTGCCATTTCAATCGCCTTCATGTTTACTAAACCTCTCCTTCTGCCTCTGGTTGAACTAGGCCATCTGTCTCTGGAAGCCGTGGTGGTACAGGATCATCATGAGGTTGCGCAGGAACATCAATAACAAGATAAGTAAATTATTCCTGACGTGCTTCACTTTAGGGATAAGATCTCTTAGTGAAACTTTTTTTATATGAGGATACTGTACAGCGAACTTCGTCCAGAATTTGTATTCCTTTTCGTTTTTAGTTTCAAACTTCACACTTTCATAATAGAGACACAACATTTCCCCTTTCATTGTGATATTCCAGTTGGTGCTCTTCCATGGTATTTCTGCTGCCATGGTCGGCTGAAAATTGCTAACGCAAAGACTGTCCGTATTTTTTATGGGTTTTGGTGTTCGTCTTAGCCCCTTTTCTCTTCGTTCTCTGCCTGTCTGGCATGGGAAATCCTGTTAGTAGCAATGCTACAGCCAAAATAGCCGCCAAAGTCATGAGAGGAAAGCTCAAGCCCTACCGCGACGCCAACGCGAGAAAACCTCCAGCAGGGTTATTATTATGATTATTATGGAAATAAAAGCGAGCAAGCTCATATTTCTCTTAGATGAGCGCAACTTGTTTAGTTTTGGCATCGTTAAACTACCGGGGATTAAGGAATTCATATGGTAAGGGGAAATGATAAATGGCGAATGTGCAGGTGAAAAGAAAGATTTCACATCAATCTAAAAGTAGCACGGAGAAACTTTTAGTTGTAAAATTTTATATTATAATATTTATTTTTACGATAAGACAATAGCTTATTTGAATATAATAATGAATGATTAAATAATTGTACTTATACCAACTTGAAAAGCCTCTGAAGTTTACAAAATACACTAGGCAAGATGTTCTTCCTATGTTCATTCTACGTAATTCTAATTTTTTTCTATAGAAAATATAAAAATACCCTCGTGTGTCTTGAGGACACGGAGCGACCCATGGACGACAGCTTTCTGCATTCATCTCGCAAGTGGCTGGGCATATTTTTGGCATGCAGGTATAGCTTTGAGGTTACAAACTATAGTTTTGCACCTTCAAAAGCAATGATCACAAAAAAAATGATTTTAACCGAATATTTTGGGTACAGTCGTTGCAGCTCCCTTTTAAGGTTTTCATACCTATCCTCCTTTCCCTTCTCCTTGGCAGTGTGCCAAGAAGATTCTCGAGTGTGCAATGTAGACTGCTGTCCGAAAATCGTAGTTCCAGGAAATTTGTCACTTCTCGTTTTAAACAATTGACTCTACCTGCCTCGGAGTTTTCGGCAGGGCAGGGTCGTGGCCAACACCGTAAGAACGACAAAGATGGTAGTAAAGCACTCTTAGGGCAGCATTATGTCTGCAGAGATACATAGATCCCGCGTGATAAGGACGCCTGTATGGTATGTGTTCTAGGTTCTCAGTGTGTACATAACACGCTATGCACTCATGGCTGGGAACTTCTTGACGTAAAATACGGCGTCGGGCTACTCAAGTGGAAATGGCACCGCCGTGGAAAAAGAGAATGGAACTCTTTGTTCATACGGATGGAATAATGCACTTTCCTCACTCCTGATGTTAAAATTCAGGCCTAAGTTCTCGGCCGCCTGCTCCGCGGCGCCGTTTGCAACCATTTGCAACGATGTAAGCTTTAACCAGAACCATTCGGTTATGCAGACATTGGAGATTCAGAAATCGGGGCCCGCCTTGACGACGTGGGATGTATTGTCGCGGAACGGACGAATTGATACGCATGATTTTACGCGTGGCGATAGCAAGGGTCGCAAGCTCATGCTTCGCCTATGGAACTATCCCGAACGAGAAGAGTAGAACCGCAAAGGCAAACATGTTAGTCGGCGATACCTTGTTTAACGCCGACAGGTTGGAAGACCAAACCCGTCAAAGAAGACGCTTGTATTTGCTTCTGAGAGACTTCTTCACTGATTTTATGTCCTGAATGCGGCTCTGAGGTACGTCTAGGTATGTATAGGACTTTTCAGTGTCACGATTTCTAATAGCACTCATATCCACAAGCTCAAGGTCCACGGGAACGCCAGTAATTTGTCGCCGCTTCAGATTAATCTAGGCACACTTGTCCATTCATTTTACCTAAATACACTTGCTTCGTTTAACGACTCCCATCCATTATCTCAATATGGACAAACCATCCCAACAAATTTCTTTTTCTCTTGTCCATTAGTGTTTCTTATACGTAACACGCTTTTTGAGAAACCACTCATTACTGACTTTGTCTATTACAGTTTTATCGCACGTATTCAGTGTTCCCCCTTAATTATCATATAAATTATAAGTTCCTATAATCTTACATTTTTCAGACGAACAATACTTTGCTACCAGTTATGGTATTTATCCATGGCGGTAGTTTCACTGGAGGTAGCAGCAATATATTTGGTGCTAAATACCTTTTAGACAAGGACATAATTCTAGTTACCATAAATTATCGATTGGGAATATTTGGATTCTTAAGCACTGGAGATTCTGCCGCACCCGGAAATTTCGGAATGAAGGACCAGGTTCTGGCATTAAGATGGGTCCAAAATTATATAAAATGTTTTGGAGGTGATTCAAATCGGGTGACTCTATTTGGAGAGAGCGCAGGAGGGTGGGTAGTATACTATAATATACACATAATATGCATAAAGATTAGTCTTATAATTCACAAAACACCAAAGTATCAAAACGTTACAAACAGTTGACAACTACATTATGTAACAAATAAAAAATATGTATTGTGCAATATATATATATATATAGTTGAAAGTTTGTCATAAGGACAACCGCATGATTTCACTGGGAGCAGGCAATATTCCAAAATAGCACACCCGCTCCCAGAGAAATCGCGGTCAAATTTCATCTGTAACCACGTCTCACGACCGTAAGATAGATGGTAACAGTCTGACGAATTCAATCAGATCATCCGGCAAAAGCCTCGTGCACCCTGAGAACACAGAGCGATTCAAGGACGACCGCCTTCTGCATTTTTTCAGCAAGTGTCTCAGCCTATTTTGAGATGCAGAGATGCTTTTCAGGATATTAACCAGTGAAACCTTGGTCTTTATACCTCTCTTTTTTTCTTTCTTCTTGGCTATAACGTTTTTGTCAGCTGGTGCCGAAAATTCGATAACGAACATGGTTTGCTTCTCCAAGTCAAGGAAAACTATATCAGGCCTTGAGTGCGCAACAGAAACCATTGTCGAGAATATGAAGGTCCAGTATATGCGGTACTTCTCATTTTCGACAGTTGACTTTATTTTCCTAGCAGCGTTTAGCGGAGCGGTATTTGGGTTAATCCCGTGAGAGTGACAGAGATAGTAATAAAGCACTTTTAGTGCCGCATTGTGCCTTTGGATGTAGGTCGTTCCCACATGAGTTGGACAACTAGATGGTATGGGTCCTAGATGCTCGGGGTGTGCATGACACGCTCTGCAGTTATCATTGGGAATGTCTTGGCTCAAAATGTGGCGACGGAATGCTATAGTGGAAATGACACCGTATTGACATGCCCATATGAAACCCTCCGTGCCCGACTTCAATCCGAGTGATTTAAAGAAATCAAAATTCAGTTAATACGACAGAAACGACCTTTTGCCCACTTCTTCGTGTTTCCTGACCATGATAAGAAGAGGGTCTTGTCCATTTGCGACTATGTGTGCTGTACCCAGAATAATCCTGTTGTGAAGACGTTCAAGATTCAGTATTCCGCGATCACCTTGACGGCGTGAGACGTAAAGTCGTGGACAGTGGACTTAAGGTTCATGCTTTTGTGAGCATGTTCGTCGCAGATACTTTTGTTCTTTGGCGACAGTTTGAAAGACCATATCCGTCGGATGAGGCGTTTGTATCTGCATTGGAGAGTATCCTTTATAGATGTTACGTCCTCAATGCGGCTTTGTGGCACGCTTATATATATATAGGTCTCTCCAGCGCCAATGTGTCGTATAGTGCTTCTGTCGCCGAGCTCAGGGTCTTCAAGGATGCCATTAAGTTTTCCATTCTTCAAATAAACCTTGGCGAATTTCTCTAACCCGAACTCCATTATAATCTCTTGAGTGTACTCTTTGAAAATGTCTAGAGCTAGATGTAGTTTCTTTTTATGTTTATCATAGCCCTTAAGATCATTTACGTAAAATACATGAATGACCTTATGCTTTCGATTTCCAGGTTTGTCACAGAGGTACCCTTCGGAATGGCAAAGTGCGAGCGATAGTGGCAATAATGTGAGGCAAAAGAGGAGAGGGCTCCTGGTGTCGCCCTGAAACACACCTCTCTGAAAGGTGTCTCTGTTAGTGATCACACGATGTTTTCCAGATGAGATAGTAAATCTGGTTTTCCAAAGCGGCATTAATCCTGCTACGTCTTTCTTTGAGCCTAGTTATTCGTACATCTCTCGCCACAGAGGTCTAATTGTCCGAACAATCCTATTATTTAAGATAGCTGTGAAGATCTAATACAGTGTGTTAAGATAAGTTATTGGCCTGTAATTCTTAAGGTCAGCTAAGTTGCCCGCCTTCGGCAGGAGCACTGTGCGCCCTTCCACCAAACACTCCTGAATAGGCTCTTCCGACTTAAGATATGAGGTGAAAATGTGGGCCAGATGCTGGTGGGTCCTGGAGCAGAATAGTTCTCCATGCATCTTAATACTTTTTTCATCTCCTCGGAAGTGATAGGTGGGCATTACTCTTCAGGTGTTATGAGGGCACTGCACAGCTCCTTGAAGCTATTTATATTATTTGAATTTTCTTTCAGTGGTTGCGGGAATTCGTAGATTTCTCTCCAAGTGCTTCGACCTCCTCCGATGTGGGCGGCTGGACGACAGTAACTGGAGGATCTTGGAAGAGTCGAGATGGGTCAGACAAAAACTGTTGATTTTCTCTGACCCAAATCTCTCTCCGCTCTAGACTTCATCTAGAGTTAGATAGTACTCGTATTCTGTCAACAATATGCTGCCTGATGGTCCGTAGCTTTGACTTGTTGAGTGTGTCCTGCCAGATGTTATGTAATCAATCACACACAAAATGCGGGACGCGTACTGCCTTGCCCAGCCTACTTTTGTGCTGAAGTGATGCATTCGTCTTTTTGTCTTGTGGTTAACCGTTGGTTTTGTTTTACTGTTTGCATCTGCCAAAGCCGTCGCTGCATTATACACACTACAATTCATAGTCCAGAGGTCGGATTCTTCAGAAAAATCTCCACGACGCTCGTCATCAGTTCAGCCAGATCTTTGGACATGAGAGAAACCTGAATGTTGATGTTTCTCCGGTTCCTGAAGCATCGTTTTTCCTCTAATGGCTGCCTGCTCGCGGTTGGTCTCAGTGTCGCCTCTCTTTCTCTGTTGCCGGCTTGTTCTGGCTACGGTTGAGTAGGTGCTCCGCTTACATAACTCCTTTTTCGGAGTTCCTCACCACGGTTTCGCAGACGTTTGGCCGAAAAATGCGAGAGCTCTGGGTGTTTCTCACACCACAGAGTATGCAGTCGCGCCATGTAACCTTTTCGTTTAAGGGCCATACTTATATCATAGAAATCCAGCAGGTCGTCCCTGTGTCGATCCGTCCACTTAAAAGTAATGAGATTCTGCCGGCCCATCGCAGTGGCTCCGTCTTGATTGACTCCTCCAACTCTAGGATAGTCTGCAATGTTGTGCGACCCATTTTTGAGAGCCCTGTGCGTTCGATTGTTTTGAACCGCACTTACTACCTATGTTTGGTATTATCATTGCTGTTCCCACGAGCAGCTAGGAAAAAGGTTTCGTCCATCCTTGTAGAGCCCCGCATGAAAGGATAAGGCTGCATACTCTGAGATGTCGCCCGGTCCGCGACTGCTTATTATTTATTGTATCCATATTCAGCAGAAACCCTTGGTGCCGAAAATTCATTCACCTAAATGATCTTCGTCTTCCGATCTTGCAGGAAAATATCAAGCTTTGTAGCACTGATACGTTGAGTGGTGTATAATGAGAAATTCTAGAAGATCTTACACTGATCATTTTCCACAACGGACTCAAGTTCGCCCTGGGCGTATGGCAAGACTGGTAATAGATCAACACCATAGAAGTGCCGAAGTTGGTAATATAACACTTTTAGAGAGGCATTGTGTATCTGTGTGTTCCCATAGCATGCGTACTTCGAGCATCCACTGAGAGCATGTCCAAGTGTTTCTGGCTCTGGCTTGCAGGCTCGGTAGTTGATATCGCCTACAGGTACATTCATTATGTGCTCGCTGTAAACTAAGGTGTCTATAACGCCGTCCTCACAGGCCGAAAGAAATCCCACAGTCTCTGATCTCAATCCAGCAGACTTGAGAAACATGTTGGACAGACCCATCGATAGCTCTTCTCTATGTATAATCCGTAGAATTCACCATGAAGGGGCTTGTTAGCATGTTCTCTTAGTAGAAGCGAATGTTCTGCTTCCTGTACACGACTTTTGAGCACCAAAAATGTTAGTGATGCTAGGCCGTGTGTAGTGTCGCTGGAATCAAATAGAAGACCAAGCTTCGCTGCGACCCTATCTGCGGCACGGTATAGAAACGCCGCAGCATTGACGATTTCATGTTGATGTACGAGTCGCATAAGAGAATCTGTGTCATTTAGAACTGAGCAGGCTGCAGCCAGAACCGTTTGTCGATGAAGACACTCCAAGCTTAATAAGCCTCTGCGCCCTTTATCTCGTCAAGTTGCTTCAACTCATTGACGTTCCATTTTACTGCACCAAACGTGTAGAGTAGTATAGGAACTGCCAGCATAATAGTCACCTGGATCTTATTTTTCCCAGATAGTTCGGAAGCCCAAATTTTTCTGAGAATTTGGCGATACCTTTTTGCGAGGGCCATTTTTAACGCACGCACATTTTGGGTTTTCGCTTGCGGTATTACAAAATATATATATATATACGTTTCTCTATTACCCAGGTGTGGGATGGCATTTCCGTCTATCAGTTGAACATCCTGATCGTCACGCGATGATTTAGTTTCTAGTATTCCTTGGTGTAGGTGGACACAAGCACGCTTCTCCAGTCCAAAACTCATACACAAGGATGTTAAGGTCCTCTTTTGAAGAAGCAAAGAGTTTAAGGTCGTCAATGTATAAAAGGTTGTTGACCTTATATTCTTTTCTGTTTGGCGGGCCAGATACGTATCCAAAGCTTTTCCTCGCAGCACCGCAGATAGAGGCAAGAGAGAGATACAGAAAAGTATCGGACTTAGAGAGTCTCTATGGAAGACCCCCTTTTATATGTTATGTAGTTGGTAGTCACTTGTCTTCTGTCAGGTTTTATGACAAATCTTGTCCAACACAAAAGCAAAAGCTCTTTTATGCATCTCACTATTTTTGGATGCACCTCCAGGCACACAAGGAGCTTAATAAGTAGCTTATGGTTCGTGTCATCGAATGCCTTATGGTAGTCAATCCAAGCCATGGACAGATTGCGTCGATACCTGATCGAGTCTTGGGTAATACTCCTGCCTATTAACAGCTCTCCCTGCAACTTGCCAGCCCTCTCTTGCATCCGCGTTGTTCAACTATTGCACTGCATACCGGCTCGATAGATGTTAATATCCTCTCTTTGAAGATGCCAGTGAATAGCTTATACCTGGTGTTTAAACAAGCTATGGGCCTGTAGTTCTTTGTACTTCACAACTCTCTGGTGTTAGAGATCAGGACCGTGCGTCCTTCCACTAGCCACTGCGGGATGGGTTGTTATCCGTTTAAGAAAGTAGTAAATATACGAGCTAGATGTTGGTGCATAGTAGTGAACTTCCTCCACCAAAATTTGTTGATTTCATTCTTCCACCCTACTATTATTATTCCTATTATTATTATTACTTAATACTTATGATATTATTTATATTCCTAGTGCTAGCGTGGGTCTTCATGCAATTTCTAAAGCTAGTACTGGTACGTATGTAGTATTTTTATTTATTCAGATAACTAAAGTATGATGAAGATGAAATTTTTTTAATTTTTCGTTATCAACTAAAGCAACCAATCAGACTTGACATATAGATAAAACCCGAGTTATCCTTATCCTTGTAGGCGTGGGAAGAACAAAAAAAAATTAGTGTAAAAGTCCCATAAACATTTTTTGTTATTGGTTAGTCCCGGGACTTAATGACCCATGTGTTATATTAGCATATATGACTCATATTCATCATATTATATATTATTTTCATCTTTTATCGATCTGTAATTCTTTTTTCTTTACCAACGTCATTAATAAATAAATTCTCAATTCCAGCGCAATGGTTGACCGAGTTTAGATTTCGCTTGTTTGTACACCTCGAACGTCCTGAACTTGGCGCTAGAGAAGATGTGGCGCTGACGATCGCTACTCTCCATGCATGCACACTGTCACAAAAGCAGCTCACCTACATACAATTTTGAAGCTCTGTAAGTCCCAAAATACGTATCGAAACCAAAAAGTTTATGGGACTTTCAGACTAATTTTTTTTTGTTCTACGTACGCCTACAAGGATAAGGATAACTCGCGGGACACCTGTATATATATATATATATATACCATATATATATCGAAATATCTTAAAATCATACGCATCCTATGAAAAAAATATCGTTAATGAAAACTTTTTATTTTCGAGGGGGAAAAGCGACTTTGAACCAAATTTACCCCATCCCACTCCCCAGGAGGTTCCCATTTGAAATTACAAAGTTACCGCCCTCCCTGCCTCCTGAGGGGGTGGGGCGGGGTGAATTTGTTCAAAGTCGCTTTTCCCCCAAGAAAATAAAAAGTTTTTATTACGGATATTTTTTCATAGGATGCGTATTTCTTGAGATATTTCGATGTCTCATGCTAAAAAACACCCTGTGTATATATATATATATATATATACATACAGGTGTCCCGCGAGTTATTTTTTACGATTTATTTACAGGTCTTTTTCAAAAATATATAATCCAAAGTGGTGCAAATTTGCTTCCCGTAGCATACCAAAGAAGGCGTAATTTTATTGAATACACGAGGGCTATATCTCCATTAGTTTATTGTCCCTGGGTTACTTCCCAAGGACTTGTTAATTGTATGCGACAGAGAAGTCCGGAAATTTTATTAAATGCGCCTTTTAAATGCAGCCCAGATTTAGTTGTTTTTCCAATAACTTGGGCCCCTACGGATGAGGCTGATTCTGAAGGAGCATTTTTAACTGATAGTCCAAAAAATTTGATAGCAAAGAATCATATGATAGATTTGCCTTTTATAAGTGGTGTCGTAGCTGATGAAGGACTTATAATTGGTATTGGTGAGTAATAATTTGTAATTTAAGTACATAATTCTCGCAGCTCGCAAATTTGAGCACGCCTGAAGCCCGCAAATGCCGGATCTTACGCTTCGCACCTTGCGTAGTTCACAGTGTGATACACATATAAAGAAATTTAATTGAAATTATTACAGTACTTTCGAAACGCCTACTTTCAAAGAAATTTCTAATTTTTTTCTAATTTTAAATTAAAAGCGAAATTAATTTTTTTAAGACTATATCAGCCTTAAGGAACACATTCTTATTATAATACTCGCGCTTTGCTCTTGATCGTATGAGATTCGTATTAGAATTGAAAAAGGCAGAATAAAATTAAGTAGAATTATATATTTGGAGAAGGTGCGATATAACAGTTTGAGATACAAATGCAGGACGTATTTTTATCGACGTTTTATCATTTCTGTACCTTCCTCTTCATTCCCTTTCCGAAAATTTTTTCCCCGCTATCACTTTTTATCCCCTTTTCTATCAGT
Source organism: Andricus coriarius (assembly GCA_932066315.1). Taxonomy (NCBI): domain Eukaryota; kingdom Metazoa; phylum Arthropoda; class Insecta; order Hymenoptera; family Cynipidae; genus Andricus; species Andricus coriarius. Next base: position 13,425 of record CAKNWT010330875.1, on the reverse strand, counting down.
TATAACAATAAAATATAAATACTTGATCTTCTTGTTTTTAGGTAAAAATTCCGGTGATGAAATCTACAATATTTACAGAGTAAACTTAGATCCAATCATCGATTTTATCGGTACTTACTACGCTGAATTTTTGAACTTAATAAAATTTAGATCAGCTGTGAAGAGGTTCTACTTTAGGAATTCCTTAAGTTTCGTTAACAAAAATTTGGTAAGTAAACAATTATCACGAAATCTGCAAATCTGAATAACGTTTAAACAATTTTAGTGACTGAAGGTTCCTAATTGTAAACATTTTTTTTCTTCAGTTTTTGGGAAGTCTTTTAAGATTTATCGGTGATGGCTTTTTCCTTTATCCTCAAGAGAGAATGTTGGAAATGGTAGCACCAAAAATGAAGTGTTCAAACTATTTTTATAATTTTGGATTTCGGGGCTCACTCAGTTTTTATTCTAAACTTGAAAACAATACTCTCGGTATTGGTCACGGTGATGAACTAATCTACCTTTTTAATATAATTCTTTCATCCTCTACAATATCAGATTTGAATTTGACTAATACAGACATATCAGTGAGTAGAAAAATGGTGGATATGTGGACATCGTTTGCCATAGATGGGTAAGTGCTTAGTAAATTATTATTTTCAATTCTAAATTATGTCCTTATAAGCAGCTAAGCACTATAGAAAATGTTTTAGATTTTGCAAAACTTACAATACAAAATATTATATTTTATACTGAAATCGCACTTTTTTTAAAAGTAATTCTTGAAAATTATATATCATGTATTGTAAAATTACATTGCGTTTTGGTAGTGATGTGCAAAATAACTTCGGATTTGTTCGGCTCCGGTTGTATTCGGGTCTGTTTTGTGGTTTACAAAACGACCCGAAAAGTCTTTTTTTTACCGTAGAGTACTGATTGAGGTACTTATGGCTGTGCAGAGTTGGACAGTTGGGCAGAGATAGAGAGACATACAGGGACAGTTTGTAAAAAAGTTTTTAATTTAATAGGGCTGCTCAGAAGATTATAAAGACCGCACTCTACAGTTTTATTATACTTAGGGATATACAGTAGTTTCCACATTGCGCTGCGCAGTATTATTCTGCAACGCTTATGGCTGCGCAGTAGACTTCTAATCAATTTATGACTATGCAGAAGAGTTCTGAAATATCTATGATTGCGCAGGTTAATTTCATAGAATCTAAAATAGCTTAATGCAGTTTCCAATCACTAAGGACTGTACGGAAAATTCTCGAAGCTGCGCAGTATAATTATACTCTATGTAGGGCTGCGAAGTGCAGTAATACTACACCTAGGGATGTGCAGTAGTTTCATGGTATACACATTGCTGCGGTGTATTATTCTGCCACACCCATGGCTGTTCAGTAGTCTCCTACAATTCACGCAGATGGACAGTTGAGTTTCATATTGTCTATAACAAATTAATACAGTTTCTAATCAGATATGACTAAGCAGAATATACTAAAGACTGCGTAGTACAATTCTATTATACTTAGGGCTGCACAAAAGTTTTCTACCATGCATAGAGCTATGTAGTATTATTCTATCACACTCATAGATGCGCAGCAGTCTTCTACCATGCAAATAGCTGCACAGTATTCTTGTACCATAAGGATTGCTGCGTAAACTAACTAACTGACTTCTAAAGCATATATGATTGCGCAGTTAAATTTCATAGTGTCTAAAACGGCAAAAAAAACTCTGAAGACTACGAAGTGTAGTTCTATTATACTTAGGGCTGTCTAATGCGGAGTAGCTTTATTTTACAAGAGGAGCGATTAAAGAAGCGATCCAACACAGAAACTCCATGAGAGGGTCTCACTTTGCAGTTGAACAACAGTTACAATTTTTCAGATATAGAAATAATATTTTTCATTATGAAAGAACACATAAAAAACTATAGATTGGTATAAAAAACAAAAAATTGATTTTTCCGCGTTAAGTCCCTCTCTTCGCGAACGGTCACAACACAAACTTTACGCCCGCTACACATGAAAGTTTACGCCCGCTACCTAAAACTTTACGCCCGCTACATAAAACTTCACACCCGCTACACACACACTGTTTTCCGCCAGTGAGAATATGGAGGAATTGATATTTATTTTTGAAAAAATTGTATTGCTAAACCCGACAGTCTCTCTTCTGCAAAGTACGCTATTTCTTCCTTTCGCCTATAAGCTAAAATTGTCAAGTACACCAAACATCCTCTATCTGCTTCATATGCTTGTTTTCAAGGAAGGGGACAAAAAGTATAGTGTGTATCTAGGGCGCAAAGCTATTTTGCCTTCTTTACGCCCTCGATACACAATATACTATTATTTCCATTGCAAAACAGTAATCTCCTAAAATGCGTGCAGTTACTTGCGCAGTATTATTACACCACACCTATGGCTGAGAAGCAGTCTTCTACCATGCAAACAGGTGCACAGTGTTCACGTAAACAGTATTATATCATATATCATACACAGTCGAACATCAATTTCAGACGACTCGATTTGCGTCTTCCGAGAATTGACACCGCGCCCCGGTTTGAGATAAGACAAGCCGCGGTCCGAACGGGGAGGTCGTTCATGGTCAGTCAAGCATGAAAAACAGGAGCGTAGTGATAAGGCGCTGTACTTTAACGGATTAAGTAGATAACTGCGGCGCTATACGTCAGTTCACTCGCAAGCGGGAAGCACACACGTTTGCATAGCGAATAAGCACGATAGCGGGCTCGCGTCGAACAATAGTGGGGCACAGATGCTTCAAGCCGATCGGACCGATCGGATCATTTCGTGCGATCGAATTCGAAACGCAAAGTATGACTTGTCGTTGGAACACAATCGGACCCTCTATGTCCACTTCATATGATAGCAAAAGAGATCTCTAAACCATCATTCCGAATTCGCTCGCATCCCGTTGTGTATCTCACATGGTAGGAAGACAGGTCCTATCGGCTTCAGGTGTCGGGGTTCCACTGCAGCGTTTTCTAACGTGAAACTGCCAAGTGTCGACGTGCGAATTGTGAAAACTGTTTTTTTTTTAACAGTTAGTCTAATATTTATAAAAGTAAGTGATTTTCTGTTCAATAACTTCTTCGTACGTCTGATTATGAAACAGCATAATGCGCCATGTATTATGTGCTACGCAAAAGTGTGTGCTTCCCACTTGAAGCTTTTTTCGAGGTGTTTTGCTTATGCATACTCAGTTGCAAAATAGTGATGTGCTTTTGGATGCTGCTGTCTTCAAATGGTTTAAGCAAGCGAGAGGCAGAGGTGATTCAGTATCCGGACTAATCATTCAAGAGAAAGCTCTCGTGTGTAACAGCAACATTTCTTCCTGATTTCCCTTAAATGTTTAGTTTACCCTTGTCTCTGTATTAGAAAAAAACGCAAAACATTCAAAAAATATTTTTTACTGTGCAGGAAAATCAAACAGAAATGGTTCATACGGCCCCGATGTTTACGTTCGAAGCGCCTCAATTGGAGCCGAAGGCCAGAACCAAACCCGAGGTCAAATTAAAGTCCGACTGTATTATAATCATTATTATTATCGTATAAAGTACATATGCAGTGTTCACAATACGCATGACTGCGCAGAAAATAATAAGGACTGCGCGAAATATTTCTCTAACATATAGAGCGCTACGCAGTATTTTCCTGCCACACTCATGGCCGCGCAGTAGCCTACTACAATGAACACAGCTGCGTAGTTGAATTACCAGGTGTATAAGCTTAAATCCGCTGTTTGCTCAGAGATGGCGGTAGTGAACATATTTAGCTACAATAGAAACGTCATGCTTTTTTTGTGTGAGTTCGACACCTGGCTACATAAATCAGTGCACATATTCAGTTTTTTTATACAACAACATAAATTTTTCCTTGAGTAATCATGTCTAGTTTTGTGCCAGAAAAGGAGCATTTGCGGGAAGCTCTACTTTTTTGCTTCAATTTGAAGAAATCGGCTGCCGAATCACATCGAATGCTTGTGAAGGCCTATGGTGGCAGTGCTTTATCGGAAACAACTTGCAGAGACTGGTTTCGTCGGTTCAAAGACGGTCATTTTGACTTGAGTGACAAAAAGCGTGAAAATCGGCCCAAAAAAGTTGAGGACCATGAATTACAGGCTCTTTTGGATGAGGACGATACACAAACACAAAAAATGCTTGCCGAACAGTTAGGTGTTACTTAACCGGCCATTTCCATGCGTTTACATGCCATGGGAAAGATAAAAAAATGGGAAAATGGGTATCCCATGAATTGAACGATAGGCAGATGGAGCGACGCCAAACACATGTGAAATCTTGCTTGCTAGACACAAAAGAAAGCCGTTTCTGTATCGTGTGGTGACTGGAGACGAAAAGTGGATTTATTTTGAGAATCTGAAACGAAGAAAATCGTGGGTCGATCCCGGACAACCATCAACTTCTTTCTCAAGACCTAATCGCTTTGGACGCAAGACGATGCTGTGCGTTTGGTGGGATCAGCAGGGTGTCGTCTACTATTAGCTATTAAAACCTGGTGAAACTGTCGATGCTCACCGCTACCACCAACAACTAATCAAATTGCGCCGTGCTTTGCGTGAAAAAAGGCCGGATTATGAAGAAAGACATGAGAAGCTGATTTTTCGTCACGACAACGCACCATCGCATACGTCAAAAATGGTCCAAAACTACTTGAAAACACTCAACTGGGAGGTGCTACCTCATCCCGCTTATTCACCAGACCTGGCCCCTTCTGATTACCACCTGTTTTTGTCGATGGGTCACGCGCTCGCTGAACAACACTTCGATTCGTACGAAGACGTCGGAAAATGGCTTGACGAGTGGTTTGCATCGAAAGATAAAGACTTTTTTTGGCATGGTGTACACAAATTGCCCGAGAGATGGGGAAAATGTATAGCAAGCGAGGGAAAATACTTTGAATAAAGTTTATTTTATTTTCTGCAAAAAAAACGACTTTCTTTTGCCTAAAAAACAGCGGATTTAAGCTTATACACCTGGTACATAGTGTGTAGAACAGCCTAATACAGTTCATAATCGCGTAAGGCTGCGCAGTACAGTTCCACTTTGTTTATGATTGTGCAATAGTTGCCTACTATTAAAGTGACCATTCGTCCTGTATTTCGCAGGACAGTCTCGCATTTGAGCCATTTGTCTTGCGAAGGTAAATGTCCTGCAAAACGTACTGTAAAAGGCGACATTTTTCCAAACTTTTAAAATTAAAGCTTAGCATTTTTTTAATTCAAACGTTTGATTATTTACCCGTATAAAATGGAAGCTTTTAACACTTTTCAATTGAAAATTTTTTAATTAAAAGCCGCTAAACTGCAAACTTTTAAATATAAAACTTCAATTTGATCAATTCTTTCTCAATTGTTCAATTTTTCTTCGCAGTCAAAAAGTTGTTCTTTTTTGGCCTACGATGACAAATATTGACAACATTGCAAAGACATAATTTTAATGACATACTATATGGTGTTCTATTGATTGCTATATGTATATTTGAAAAAAAAACTTCAAGCGTAAGGTTTTTTGTTGTTTAATAACGATTATTCATTATTGTCTTTTAATATTCTATCATTTATTTAAAGTTTAAAGATAGAAGCTTTTTATGTAATAGTGATCATCTACACATCTTAATTTAAAATTATCTCATCGTAATATTCCAAATATTTGGCATCCTTGGTTGGAAAAGGACAATTTTTGGCTACAAAACCTGTCAATTCCTGTAGATTCTTGTAGATGTACTTTTTTGTAAATTCTTGTAGGAAATCAAAACTGCAATACAATACAACAATATATAATAAAATACAAAAAAGTACCAAATTCGTACCAATAATAGTTTTAGTTTTTTGTACTTTCTTATCAAAATCTTTCCACCAGGGATGGTAGAATTTTACGATGCTCAAAGCTTGTATTACAGTAACTCGGGCGTTAGTCTATCTAAATTAGAAAAACGGACACTAATAATTTGATATTTTCTGATCTTTTAAAACTTTTCCAGAACTAGCCAACACATGTAAGCTAAACGAGTTCCAGGAGAGAAGAGGTTCTCCATTGGAGAACAAAAGCTTCACGACTTTTAAGAAGTAATAAATTATGGACCAGTAGAACGAAAGATATTTACATCTTCTAAATTTTTGTGTCATATATGGTTGTTTTTCTAAAGTTGACATTGTATAAAACTACTACGCTGCCATGAGCATAATAGAACTATATTCGCTCTCTTTAGAATGTGCTGCGCAGTCCTATGCGATTAGGAACTGTATTCGCCTTTCTAGATTCTGTCTGCGTTGTCACAAATATTTCAGCATTCGACTGCGCAGCCCTAAATTCTTTATAAGTCTTCCATGCATTTTTGAGCGTTGTATAATAATACTGCCCATCACAGTGTATGGTGGAAAACTACTGCGCATCCCTAAGTATAATAGAATAGACAATATGCAATTCAACTGCGCAGCTAAGTGAATGTTAGGAGACTATTGCGCAGTCATGAGCATGGCAGCAAAATACTTTGCAGTGCTATGTGTATTAGAAAACTACTGCTCAGCCTTAACTATAGTGGAACCGCACTGGGCAGTATTTAGAATATTCTGCGCAGTCCTACGCGATTAGAAAATTTCTCATGAACTGTTCCTGTTTCTCTCCCCCCCCCCCCTCTCTCCTACGTTTTGGTAATGAACTTCCATTACTGTATTGGAAATTCAAACGAGAAATTTTGTACAATGAGTATACGCATAGTTTAAATATGAAATAGATATTTCACATCAACTTTCTTTTCATTAAATTATTAGTTATCTAGTTAAATAACAGTTATTGATAGTTTTTATACTGACGATCAAAATCAATATTATATTTCAACATTTTAGGAAACCAACATCAAGCGAATTAATTGATCCTAATATCTGGTTGCCATATACTACACAAAACTCAGTTCACCTTCAAATTGGTAATATTAGCAATAATAAAGATCCTACTATGACATTATCTAATACATTCTATACGGACCGAATTAACTTTTGGAGAAAAAATGCTCCTATTAGAACTATTTAATGCTGCGAATTATGCATTGTATCCTCGAAAAATGATTGTGTTTGTTTAGATCGACACTTAAAATGTAAACCTACATTTCAAAAATCATTGATGCCTTTAACTGTGTAAGTAAAAAATATAATCTAAATAAATAAAAAGTACTAACTGAAAGTTCAAGAAACAATAAACTATTAAAAAATTGCAGATACTACATAGAAAAACTTCAAGACGATTCATATTGTTAATAAGTTAAAGCTTGGTTTGTTTATGGTTGAAAGAAATTTACTTTTACTTTCCAATTTATGAAAGCTTTTACATCTACTCAAGATCTTTTCGAGAGTAGTTTCAGCCTGGAGTTATAAACTTAAGTCCTTTCCCAGTGGGCACAAACGTTAAAGAATATCATCAGAACGGCTCAAAAGCATCCTAAGTCAGTCCAAATAACGTTCCTTTAACACACAATGTTCCAAAGACGGTTCAAAGACGGATGTGGAGCATGAAACGTTTTCGTAACATTATTTGGTCTGATTTAGGCAAGTTTTTGAAACATTCAAGTAACGCATTTTGACTTGTACGTCTCTTTTCCTCGTTTCGCTTTTCTCATCCCCTCCATCCATTTTCTTCGTAAGATATTTTCGTAGGTCGGTTGCGTAGTACTGGCCCCTATCTTTCTCGTTCTTAGTGCCGCAGAAAATGTAAACGTTGGTGGCGGCACGTTTCCTAATTTTGTAGGGCCCTTCGTATAGCGCAAGAAATGTTGCCATCGCACCCGTCGCTGCGCTAGAGACATTGCATGCCTTAGCCATCACCCAATCGCCGGTTTGTTAAGAACCGCCCTATTTGTTCTTATTGATACGATCCAATTGGGACTCTCTTTCTCTTTTAATACGTTCTCTGAACACCACTAATTGCTCTTGTCGGTTCATTTGCGGGTATGGAGGTACTCGCGGAAGGAGGTCCGTCCACCATCTTTTTGGCCTCCTTCCCCATAGGGCCTCGAATGGAGTGATTTCAGTGGTGTCGTGGTGTCATGGTGTGATTCGTTGATGATTGTTTCGATGTTTTCCAATTGAAAATACCATCCACCATGTCGATCTGGTGGTAGGAGGGTCCTGAAAAGTCTCGCTAGCTCGCGATTGACTCTTTCCACCATGTTTCCTTGTGGGTAACGAATCGATGTGAGGATCATTTGTATCCCTCTTTCTTCTAGTGCCTGTCGCCTTTCATAACTGGTGAATTGAGTACCACGGTCCGGGAGTACTTTTCGTGGTGATCCGACACTTTCTACAAAATTGTCTAAGCTTTATATAGCGATGTCGCTCGTTGCCTTTTTTAGTGGATATAGCTTAGTGTATTTCGTGAAAGTCTTAATCATGACAAGCAGGTATTCATATACATATTTACCATAGTTTTGGTTAATCGTCCAAAAAAATCTATGGATATGATTTCTAAAGGTTCACTCGATAGAACGGGCTCTTGCAGTGCTTGCAACGCCTGTGTCGGCAACTTCTAACGTTGACACGAATCGCACGCGGCAAGCGTTTGTCGCGTGACTTTCCCTAATTTTGGCGCGTAAAAGGATTCACGCAGAATTTCGTATGTTTTTTCTGTATCTGTGTGTCCGTACGCAAAGGGTCATTCCCATATGAGTTTTTTTATTAACTCTCGTGGTACGCAGATTCGGTATGATATCCCATCGAAGTGATACAGTGCGTCATTTAGCATTTTGAAGCGCGTTACGTTATTTTCGTCATTTTTCTGGATGTTGCGAGTTAATTGTTGTAATATTTTATCTTCTTTCTGTCTCTGTGTGATGTTCCGTAGAGCTTGCTTAGTTTCCTGAGTCCATTGGTAGCTGAGTGCGTTTACTACCACTCGTGTTTCACCTCGATTTTTCTTGTAGGTCTCTCTGTCATGAATTCTGCTTAACACGTCGGCGATTATATTGTCCTTTCCAGGTAGATGTTCGATTTTAATTTTATAATCCTGTATAGCCAATATCCAGCGTTTTAATCGTGCGTTCACGAATTCACAACTTTCAAGAATTTGAGTGCCAGTTGATCAGTTCTGTTTACAATTTCGGCACCGTTTAAATATGTACGAAATTGTTGCAGAGCCGATACGACCGCTAGCAGCTCTTTTTCCGTGGTGAAATATGCCAATTCTGGTCCCTTCAATGTGGGGCTAGCTAGGGATATTATTTCTTTTTCCTATTTTTCATTTAGTTGATAAAGAACGGCTCCGAGAGCGTAGTTACTCACGTCCGTTTCAAGATAGTAAACTTTGCTAGGATCTGGAAAATCCAGCATAATTGACGTGCCGAATAATCCTTTGATTTTTTCAAAGGTTTTCTGCGCCTCTTTATCCCATTTCCATGTGACTCCTTTTTTTATTTGTTTCAGCAATGGCACTGTTTCTGCAGCGTGCTCCTTGCTAAATTTTGAGTAAAAATTAATGAGTCTTAGGAAGCCTCGTAGGTGTTCAACTGTTCTAAATGCATTTCGCTTGTTTCCGATGTAATTAAAGTGTCATTCACAAAAGAAGTGATTCGATCGCCCAGTCCCTACGATTCTTGGTACAGGCCTCGAACGAGCGCAGCCGTGCTCGTTTTTGAACCGAACGGCACGAAGCGAAATTCATAGCTGCGACCTCGGTATTGGAAGACCGCGAATTTTCTTGAGTCGGGTTGTAAAGGGACTTGCCAGAAGCTACTTGTTATGTCGAGATTAGACATGACGTTCATTCCTTCGCATTTCTGAAAAAGCACCTCTGCTGGGTCTGGACACTCCCAATCTTCGATCAATATGTCATTCAATCGACGCGCATCCAGACATAGTCTGATCGAGCCGTCCTTTTTTATTACGGGCACTACTGGATTAATATAGGAGCTGTTTTATCGCTGAATTATTCCTAATCTCAGCATTCTTTGAACTTCTTTCTCTACTTTTTCTCGGTATGCCATGCACTGTAAAAAAAGCTTTGGTGATATTTATAATCAGCTAGTAATTATACGTGCAGTGTATTTTCAAATTACAATGTATAACCTGATTAATTTACGATACTATAGTACTTATATGCAATCTAGTGTGATTTAACTTCAGGTCACAATGTGAAAATAGAACGAAGGTTGTTCCATTTGCAGTCGACTGTAAAATTACTACGTCCGATGATGGAAATTAATCGATCGGCGTGGGACATAGTAAGTTCACGTAAGATGATAAATTTACTTGGGACTTTAAGTCTACGAAAGTGGATGTAAATTTTGACTATGTGTGCTTTTCTATCGCGAGGGACTAAGTCCACCCTGACGAACGCCGCAGAATTATGTACAGGACGTAAATTTGGACCATTCGGGACTCTCGAGTATGACGTTTTCACTCTATAAAAATGAATTTTCAAATTTTGAGACTGTCAAGTGGTTATACTCCGGTTTCCCCCCTTAATACAGAAAATAGCTTTAGAATATTTTCGCATCTGTGAAAAGTTGTGAATAGTAGCAAGGTGGCTGTAGGTTAAAGAAAAACTGCAAATGAGTGAAAAGTAAGGGGAATTTGATAATCAGGGAACGTTAGGAATAAGTCAAAGATGAAAAAAATATTGAAATTTGTATCCTTGAAAAGTTTTTGGAGAACCAAACCTCTAAATATCTTTTCGATTATAAAAGCTTAAAACAAAATTCAACGAAATATCGGAGATTTCCGACCCGTACCTAATTTCACGGTCGACGATGGGAAAACGTCCTGCATGTATTTCTTTATGGCGGACGCAGGTTGAGAACAAAAGTATGTATTTTTACAGAATTCTGCTTATTTACTATGTGCCACAATGATCGAATTATTTCCATCGACGCAGGATGTTAATTTACACCAACTTTTTTTACACTGTGGGGATTGGGTAATTCCGTCCAACAAAAGGCTTCTCCCCTTTGATTTGTAGAACATGTTAATAGTTTCTCAAGAGGTCAGGCTCTCGACGAAACACGCTTCTGTGTGTCCACAATATCTCGCGAGTGTCCGTGTAACCTCCGTTCGTTGCTCCTATTTTGTCGAATTCCTCCAATAATTCGATGAGCTGCTCACTACGCTCGATACATTTGCGGAAATGCTAGTTGCGTATTCCGCTCGTGATTTATCTCGAGCCAGTTGAAAGCAGCCAAACTCAAACTTTTTTCTGATTTTCTGCTGTGCCTATTCATTCCAGTACCGCTGCTGGAATTTCATAATAAAGTGATTAAAATCTGTGATGTCGTTTTTAACGACGAGCCACCAGTCGCTAGGCGAACCTGACAGTGATTTTTCGAGAAGATACCTCCACATCGCACGGTCTTGGGCGTACCACATCCCAATATTGCTTCAGTTTTCGTAAGTATCGGGCGGTATCAGCCTTCACCGATATATTAAAGCTGTCCTCCAGTGCTGTCAATCGTTGTTATATGATTGTCTCCTTTTACGCCTCCCTCTGCTCTCGATACTTCCTATCTTTAGCGATCATTCGCTGAAGATAGGCTTAACTCATTTTGAGAACGTCTATCATCACTGAATCACACGAAAAAAATAAAAATATAAAAGTATTACGTCATTTAAAGAGATAAGAGTTTTTCTTTATGTTTTTATTTTCACAATAGAATTTCTCTTTTTGATTCGCGAATCACTTTCTATCGAGATTGTACCGGATTCATTCACGCCTCTGTTTCATAAT
>CAKNWT010330873.1:0-20047 GCA_932066315.1 Andricus coriarius | reverse complement strand
ATAAATCTACCAATTTTATAAAAAAAATTAATTTTTGGTTAATTTGTGGAATTTGTGGTCTTTCTACAACAAACTTATGTGCTGTCCCTAGCGAACCGAGTGAACGGAATGGATACACTACTGCGTATCCTTGTAGTATCCACATCGTATCCTCTCCGTATCATGCAAGAAAAACTCATTAAAAAAGAAAGAAGTGCATTTAACTTTTTTAATTTCGGATCCTACGTGCTACTTCCTCTGAAAAAGTTATGGAGTAATTGCAATAGTTTTTCTTACAACGTTAAAAACTTTCAAAAAATGTTATACCTGTCATTATTGTAGGCTGAAGGCGATTTCAAACGAATCGTCGTTCATCCGTCGGTAACTTTAATCATATTTTGACTAGGTGCTAGCGCCATACAGTGGAAACCTCAGGTCTTGAATATCGCAAAAAACAGTTCCGCAAAGCAACCCTTAAGTTCAAAAATCAACTCCCTTCAAGAAATTGGTATTTTTCACAAATATAATCCCGGCGTATTTCTGGGCTTTTTTTCGAAATGTCAATAGAGTGTATGATTTTTGGGCTGTTGGGAAATATCCACTCAGATTTTTCCACTTCAAACCTTGACGTTCAAAATGAACCCCTGGTACCACGTAGATATGACTTTGTTAAAAAATAATATTTTTTATAATTTTACAGTGGTAATAAAGTCTCTGATTTTTGAGCTTCTCGAAAATACCCACTTTGATTTTTGGATTAGAATAAATTCTCAAAAATATGATATTTTGACAAAGTTATATCTGCGTGGTACAAAGGGGTTGATTTTTAAAGTTAAGGGCTGAAGTCCAAAAATCCGAGTGGGTACTTTCGAGGAGCTCAAAAATCAGAGACTCTATTAACACTGTAAAATTTTGAGAAGATTATTTTTGACCAACTGATATCCACGTGACACAAAGGGGTTGCTTTTTAACGTGAAGGGTTGAAGCCCAAAAATCGTGTTTGATTTTGGAACTTAAGTGTCGTTTTGGGGAAATTCCTTTTTGCGTATTTCAAGTGCTCAAAAAAGCCCAAAATTTTGGTTGCTGTAAATTTTTAGTATTATGTGATTTTGGGAAGTGGAGGTGCTAGTTTTATGTAAGCAAGCACTTTCACGAAAGAATTGATTTAAACAAAAAACAAAGAAGTCCAAAAATTTTAATTGGTACCCAAAGAAAGCCTAAAATCCTGAACTATAAAGAATCCCAAAATCTGACGGTGGAGGTGCTAACTTAATAGATCTACAAAAATCCCTCATGGCACAAAAAGAAATAACTGTTTTCTAAAACAAAAATCTGCCCGCAGCGCGGGCATATTCTCATTGCGCGTTGGGCGCACGGCTCGCAGATTTGAGCGCACCTAGGGCGCGCGATTTTTGGTTCTCGCGCTACGCGCTCGATAATATATTTATCTCGCGCTGCGCACTCGGTCTTTGTAACTCCCCCACATTTGTGAACAGAACTTTTAAAATTGAAGGTCAAATCAGCGACAACTGTAATTTGGTGATAGTGAATTCTCTTTCCTAAAGCTTCTTCGGCTTTAGCGAAGACGTTCTCATCACGTATCTCGTGCTTCGCACTCGATTTTGTCCAAACCCTGCTGGAAGTATACGGATTCAAATGGACAAGAATTAGCGAATTCAAACGGATCGAATTTTTGTATCCGTTTGAATGAGCACTTTGCATCCTTTTCAATCATGTTCTATCGTTTGTGAGATTTTAAAATCTTTATCCGTTTGAATAATTTTCAATACGTGAAGTGGAATTTCATCCGCCCCTATCTGTTTCAGTCCGAACTTTTTTATCCTTATCTATCCGTGAGATGGTATCCTATTTATCCGTTTAAAGCCGTCTCCAAGTTAAATTATGCAATCCATATTTATCCGTTTTAATTAGACTTCAACTAGCAATACTCTATCCGCGTCTATCCTTTTGAATCTGTATTGAACTAAGAATATTCTATCCTCGCGTATCAGTTTAAATGAAAAAACTTCTATGTGTATGTATCTGCAGTGAAAACTATAATGCTAATTCGTATTTGATAGAAAATCACGATTTATAACCGACAGTCAATAATTTTTTTTACATAATGATAAAAATCAAAGTAGTCCGCGGGTAGACAAGGATTAGGTGACAGAAGGATTAAAGAGAATAATTATTGATTGTCACGGATACCTTTTCAATCCGTGGTAGATGACGAGATAAAATCAAAGTAGTACGCGGATAGAAAAGAATACGGTGACGGACAGAGAATCATTATGGATTTGTGTAGATAGGCAATACATTTTATGGTGAAAGGATTGAAGATGATAAAAAATTAGTGGCACGAATTAAGATTCTATCCGTACTTAATAAGAAGGAAAGTCTAAGTAGTTCGCGGATAGAATAGAATGGGCTGCCGGATACAAAATTATGGATTGAAATGGATAGAAAATATAAACATATTGCTTATACGTTTCAATCCATATTTTTTCTAATTTATAATGTGCAGAACGGATTAAAAAGAGTAAGCAATGATTGGCACAGATTAACATTCTATCTCTGTTATACATATAAGGAGAAAAATCAAAATAGGTCGCGAATATATAAGGATAACGTGACGGGTAGAAAATTATGGATTAGAACGGATCGCCAATTCTTTCCATGGAGAAAATATCAAAGACGATAAGTTTTGTTTGGCACAGATAAGTATTCTATCTGTGATAGTTAAGGAAGAATGTCAAAGTAGGTCGCGGACAGAAAGGATAGGGTGATGGATAGGAAATTATGGATTATACCGGATAAAGAATATGTTTTGTTGAGGCGGATTAAAGAGGATAGATAATGATTGGCATGGATGAGTATCGTATCCGTGATAGATATAATTGAATGTCAAAGTGGGTTTCGGATAGACGAGGATAGGGTTGCGGATAGAGATTCTTGGATTAGAAGGGTAAGAGAAGGATTAAAGAGAATAAGAATTAATTAAATCGGATAAATTTTAAATCCATGATACGAAACGATATCAAATCTAAGTATTTGGCGGATAGACAAGGATTGAGTCGCGGCTGAAAAATTAAGGATTGAAACTTATTATATGTATAAAAATGGATAGTAATGTACAAAAACGGATACAGAAGGATTAAAATGGATAGTTACACCGGATAAGATTATTATTTAAGCGGATAGCTGGATATCCAACGGATACAAACGGATCGAAGAGTATAAAAATGTATTCAAACGGATACATGTGAATAGATGACGGATTAAAACGGATAAGGTTTCAATCCGTTTACTTCCAGCAGGGAAATGAGAACTTTTCTAAATTATTTATTCATTTACTTCAATATTTGTTCCCTATTTTGGATTGAATTTTATTTTTAGCTACCTTGAAAAATGTATCATTTCAATGAAATATTATTATCACAGGACGAAGAAAGTTTTTTTTTAACAAAAAAGGATTAGAAAAATAACTTTTGTAGTGAAAAGCTTTTTCATTTCAATAAATTAAATTTAGGATAAATCAAAATTCGTATTCTGTTTTGACATCCAAGATGCAAAAATCACGAGAATATTGTGAATACAATTTTGCCCCAAATCTCTCGTGACACAAAAAAAGTGATTTTTTCAACAACAACAAAAAAAAAAAAAAAAAAAATTATGAGAAAAATGATTGTCTTCACAGTGTAAAAATTTCAAAAAAAGATAATAGAAAATTCATATTTTTGCTTCAAAATTCAACTGTTTCTTTACAATTTTTTCTCTCCCTTGACTAACAAATCTTTCTTAGTTTAAAATGCCAATCATGTTGAAAAGTCGTATTTTTTGCTTGAATTCAAGTGATTTTAGTTGAAAATCTTTTTTGATTGAAATATCATTTACTACTTTTGTCGTTCAGAATTCACTTTCTTGGAATGAAAATTTGATTAATTGCTTTAAGGTTAACTCTTTTGTTGCTATTTTGTTGTTAAATCATTATTTTTCGCTGAAAATTGAACTATTCCAGTTTTAACGTGTAACTATTTTGTTGAAAATTGATTTATTTTTTGTTATTAAAGATGCATTTTTTTATTGCAAATAGACCAGTTGAAGATTCTATAATTTTAGTTAAAAATTCATCTCTTTCGTAGCACACACATTTTTTTAACTAGAATTAACCTTCTTGGTCAAAGTTCATCTTTTTCGTTCAAACTTCAATTATTCCAATTACAGGTTTACATTTTTAGGTAAAATGTTATCTTTAATATTTAAAATTCAACTTTCCAGTTAAAGATTCATAATTGCAGTTAAAAATTCATCACTTTCTTCGAAAATATAACCCTTTTTACACTCGCATTTTGTCGTTGCTGCGAATCAATTTTTGTAACTGCAAATTTAACGAATCCATTTTATTATTCCATTAGTTTAGTTACCCAGGTGCGAAATTCGGTCGGATGCCAGAGATTGACCATCGGCCCAAAGTCGGCCCTACTTTGGTAACCGATCTATGGTAACCAGAGTTGGACCGACTAAGGTGTTTTCAAGCTGGGGTGACGGACAACTTTGCACGTAGCAACTTTGCACGTGCCCAACTATGCACGTCGATGGCCGGACGGACAACTGTGCACGTCCATCTGTCCACGTCCAAGACCACAGGAGCCCATCTGTGCACGTCGAAATTTTGACGTGTAAAGTTGTCCAAGTACCATCTGTGCACGTGCACAGTTGTCAAAGTGACAACTGTGCACGTTGAAATTTCGACGTGCACAGTTGTCCAAGTACCATCTGTGCACGTGCACAGATGGGCTCCTGTGAACTTATACGTGCACAGATGTCACATTCCTAACTGTGCACGTGCACAGATGCCCCTTGTCAATCATTTTTTATAGGACACGTTGTTTTTATTTTAATCGTGAAAAATAACATTAAAAATAAAAAAAATTAGATTCTTAGGTAACCGTCACAAGACTCGAAAAAAATGAATAGAAAAAACTCGTTCACTTAAAAGAGATCTACACATTTATCTTCAATCATTTTTTTATGGGGCGGTAGTTTTTGCTTTATACGTAAAAACGTGGGGGAAGTGCAATGACCGAGCGCGAAGCCCGAGATCCAACAGGTTGAAACTTTATCTTTTTAAGTTAAAAATTCAATAATGTTGTAAGAATTTAATTCTTTTGTTGAAAACATTACAAGATTAAAATGCTGTTATTTGAATATTAATGGTCAGGGAAAATAAAAAAATTGGTCAAGGAAAAATCATAGAATTCAAAAATATGAAGTGTTCACTCTGCAATACGCTGTAACGTATCCGTTCCGTTCGTTCGGTCCGCTAGGGGTATGCTCTGGAAATCCCCCTCGTACTGAATTTCATGGGAATCCACCAATTTGATAACATTTTTGGTAAAATTGTTGAATTTTGAGTAAAATTGTGGAATTTTTCCATTTTGACCCCAAATTTGTGTTCTGTGTGTTCTGTTAACAGAGCTTAATTATATACTCGTATTTCTATAATACCTTTTGGAAAGTGTAAATTACTCAAGCGTTATGAAAAAAGCAGAGAGTATTAAAGCGAGTGGAAGGTGCCATAAGAGCCCAATGTATTTTTCCGTACACGATTTTCAGCGATCCTACAGTCTCGGGGGCTAACTAAACCCGAATAATAATAATAATAATAACCTAGGAAAAAAATCGATTAGGTGCATTTAAATCGGCAGTAAAAATGATTTGAATCGGCATTCTTAAAAGGTGATTGCCGATTGCGACCGATTGGGTACAAAAATTGATGTATCGGATGTGACCGAATGGAAAAAGGCCGCGTGAATTAGACGAAACATTTTTTAGAATCTAAGTTATACCTGCGAAAAATACAAATTTGTATGAAATCCTTTCGAATTTCATACGATATTCCACTGTTTTATTCTGCTGGATCCTTCAGCATTCATTTCTTTTGATAATTATGCAATTTGATGAAGGGCAAGGAACACGACGAGCAAGAGATCGAGATCGACGTTCGAGATCGCTAAGTGACGCCAAACTGAGCATATAGTGTCCTTATTTTCATAAAAGCGCACGATCTCACGTCGAAGAACACTTAATTAATTCGCTACCAGAAAGTTTGTCTTATTTTAATGTTAAAAATCACAACACACGAAATGAATGCTCGAGATATCACCAAAGAAACACAAAACAGCCGTCAGGATTTCTTCCGACACCAACGACCAGACGCCATTGCCCATGGATCATGCAATTACCGCTTCGTGCATTGTAGAAAATTAACTTCCCGTTGAAATACCCGACCTTTGTCCCAGAAGCGGCGAGTGCGCTAGTGTCCAGTGTACGGTCACCTTCCACTCTCTTTAATACTCACTGGAAAGAAGAAACGATCCTGACGATACACATATATTGAGGTTAAGTTCGGTTAGACTTCAACAGGAAAAATATAGAAATATATTTAGGGTCATTTCAGCGATAGTAATTTTATTTCATTAATTTAAATTCAAATAATAATGAGAATATATCAATACACTCATGATTTTAGGTAACTATCGTTATGAAATAAGACAAATATATGAAAGGGTCGAATAACTGCTTGTTGCAATACCAGAAAATAAAGCAAAGAGGTATTTAACGTGAAAAATCCAAGCTTGAAGGTTCAAAAGAAGAAGAGTAAACATAAGTAGGTGCGCTAAGTATTATCTGGTATGATTAACAGATATTGCACTTCACATTCGAGTCTTGTCGCACGAACTTTTTATGCAAATTATGGCAATAGCGTCGTATAGAGTCAGACGCAAGTGACAAGACAATTAAATCTGTTTTTAAAACCAATGGACTACAATTCAGCCGAACTAATGACTTATTTTTGTTTTAAGACTCAGAAGGACTTTTTTGAATAATGTTTTCATGATTAAATCAAGTTACCAACTGAATTTCAGACAAAAATGAAACCAAGCCCAGCATAAATTTCCGACTTTGTTTTTACCGGCTGCATCACACTGTACTATTGTCCTCGGCCATTCTGTTGAATACCCGTCCACCCTCATATTACATGAACTAAATTTGCAAATCCACTTTTTTGACATATTTCAATATAATTCAACCCCAGGAGCTCGAAAATATAATTTCAACAAAATTTCCGCCCATGAGTGTGTGTACCTTTTTTCTGTTCACCATATCTCGAACAGTAAAAGAGCTATGATCATAAAATTTTGACGAACTGTAACTCAGATGATATTCAGGCCTGATAGGATTTTGAGCTAAATCGGCCATTCAGATGTGGTTTTGTTTTTAGTTTGGAGATTTAAAAAAAACAGTGTAGGGCAGTGAGACCACGCGGCAGAAGTTAAACTTTGATGGATTAACTTTGAAATTTCTCTTGAGGAATCATGATGAGTTTTGAGGAGATCGCATAGTAAGAGAGCGTAGAGAGAGAGAGAGAGAGACAGAGAGAGAGAGCATATGCATGCTCTGCTTAGCCTGGCAATACGGGGGATGTCTAAGAAAAGTCTTTAGAGCAATTTCGAATCAACGTACAAAAGGGAGACGTGAATAGAAGGAAAAGGTATAGACTATAGAAAATAACATTGTAAGAGACAAAGAGATATGGAATCCGTTCCTTTGTTCGTTGGGTCGTCCGTTCGGTCGCTTTTTCCAATTCACTTCTGTCTCAAAAGAAGTTTCACTTCAAAAAAATTCACCTTCTTTACATGAGAAAAAAATTTTTAACATGCAAAAAAACAACAATGCCGCTACGAAGTACTATAAGTGTATTCACAATGGGTGTATTCACTATAGCTGTAATTATTTGTACTTATTTCATGAGAACTTTGCTAACTCGTAGATATCAAATAAATTTTCTTCCTTATAGAGGGAGATTTTTCTCTAACAGAAGACAAAAATTGAGATTTCCAATAGTTTTTAAACTTATGTTTCTGTCTTACCAAAAATATTATTTTCAAAAAATCAGAGAAGCGTTTTCTGTCAATTGATGTGTTATGTTACAATGAACAATATTTTAACTAATGGTAGTGTTGTATTCCAAATTAAAACAAAAGTTTTCTTCACATAAACAATGTAACCGTTTTCTAAGCTTTTTAAGTCGTTATTCATTGATCAAGAATGGTCATCAAAAGTTCGTCAATTGGTCAATCCAGGCGTCTTGAAGACGCGAACAATGACATCAAATACAGTACTTTTATATTCGCAATATTGACAAAAGTTCCCCTCATATCGGCAAGATAAACAATACATTTTTTAAATTTATAAATCGGTTTTGGTAGATCATAAGATGTCATGGAAGGTGCGTCAATAGGTGATTCGACGGTTCTCAAAGACGCAAACCAACATGTCAGATACATTACTGTAGTATTCCTATTATGAACAGTGTTTTTCTGATAGAAGTTAGGTTTAGTTTGGTTGGTGTGCGGGCGGGGGCGGGGGGGGGAGTCCCCCTGGCGCTCAAGCTATAAAGCCTATTGTGCCATCCCCTTAATTATTTGCTCTCAGTATTTAGCCCCAGACCTCTTGATGAAGCCTAGTATCTCAACCACTGCTGGCGTTATAATTTCCTCAGGTTCCATAAAATGGACCCCAAAGGTTTATTGCCTGAGCATAACTAATGCCGGGCACTGTCATAAGACATGTAGGGATGTTTTATCATCCCTGCCGCATTTCCTGCACTCTGTTGCGGAGTTATACCCCATCTTGTGCATGTGATAATTCAGGTGGTTGTCCCGTAAGCATCTGAATCACTGCCTTCATGCCTTTCTTGAGTCAGCCCAGTAGACTGGGAGCCCGCGACCAAAATTTGTGTCAAATCTTATTCACCGAGAAACCCTATACATTCAATAGAGTACATCATCCTGACATTGAAAACTCATTTTTTACACCTGAAGGGTGGGACAACCCCTGTGGGGCGTACGAAAAAAGCAGGGGGTATGTCAAATCTTATTCACCGTGAAACTCGTCTGGCAGATAGTTGTTAATAAATCAATCATGAAAAAACTTTTCTTACACCTGGCAAGCGGGAAAAACTCGTTCTTACACCGTGTCAAAAACTGCTTCGAAAGTGAAAGTTGAGAGCATCCACGACGCTATTTTGCTGCAGTGCGCGCGCGGTAATGATTATTTAATGTTAGTATATAAATAGGGGTTGTCACATTTGAACATGAAAAATGAATGAACCATATTAAATAGATGATTTTTCCACTGAAATCGCCATGATTAATATAAATTTATATCCATGTAAATTTATTTGTACCATGGTTGATTCTTCTCTTGAATGAAAATATCGATTTCATTTGCATTAAAAACAGTTCTTTCATGAATTTACTTCGATAATAATAAAAAATTCCATTTTATTGCAAATTAAATATTAAAGGACTAAAATGATAATTTTATCGACACTCCCATTACGAATGATTTTTATGACGATAATATAAATTTGAAATTTAATTATTTTGTACTTGATAAATTGAAGCTCAATGAAATTGAGAACATTTTTTTTTATCGCCGGTTTTTATTTTAACACACGCAATAAAAAGGGTCACGACTATAAAAACCTGTTTCTTCTCACTCTTCTCTCACACAATAAAGGCACATAGACCCTCGCAGCGTTTTCGGCTCTTTTCGGTTCTCCCCTCAATTTTAAATTAAGGAATAAATTATAATAAATTAGAATTAGAATAAATTACTAATTATATCATTTATATGCTAACATTAAATAATAATTATCGTGCGCGCACTACAGCAAAAGAGCGTCGTGGACGCTCTCACCTTTCACTGGCGAAAGGTGTAAAAACTGTTTTTTCGTATCAGTTATGGGTCAAACTTCCCTCTCATATAAATTTGAAAGTGAATAAAATTTGCCCCCCCCCCCTAAAATCTTACCTCTTTGACACGGTTTAAGAACAAGTTTGTCCCGCTCGCCAGATGTAAGAAACGTTTTTTCATGACTTATTTATTAAAGACTAACTACCATAGGTGTTTCATGGTGAATAAGAGTTGACAAGAACACTTTAAAAAATTACATGTTTCATATTATTTTTTACATCTATGTCCGCTGAACGAACTGGGTACTACCACGTACCTTTCTTACTCGATTAAAATAACTAATTCTATTAATATAGCGATGAATAAGATAATGCAAGATTCTGTCGTGGGCTCTCGGTCTACATGATTTCCCTTTTCCTGTCCATCCTGTACGTATCGCCCAGGATGGCTTTTGCCTGTCGGCAGCCCTGGCTGGGCTTGTTCCCAGTATTTCCGGTGCTTCGTCCGGAACCAGCTTTTGAATGCCATCACGATGCAGCAAGACGCTAGTCCCAGTACTGGTTCCGATCTTATGTATTCACTTGCTGCTCCGCCTTTTGCCAAAGAGGCCGCCTTTTCGTTCCCCTTGATCCCTATATGATCAGAAACTCATATAAGAGCCACGCTGTTCTTATCTGCAAGTTGGTTTAATGCCTTTTTGCATTTCCAAACCAGCTCTGATGTCATGTCTGGTTTTCCAACTGCAGTTAATGTCGCTTGGCTGTCCGAGCAGATTGTAATCTGCCTACCAGCAGCGTTTTCTTCTAATATTGTCTCAGCACAACGAAAGGCGGCCAGGACCTCCGCCTGAAAAACGGTGGTATGCTGCCCAAGCGGGATCCCTATTCCCCTCCTTCCCGCGCTGTCATAGACTCCTGCTCCTAACCGTCCCACTACTCTGGAGCCATCTGTGTACCAGATTTACCCTTGAATGACCATGAGCCACCCTGGAAGTTATCGCAACATGTAGGGGTTCTTCACAGAGCACGAATCCTATCACCGTTCTGGGCGTAGTTCTCATTTCTCCCATAATACCCTTCAACACTAGCGTTTGTAATCGTCACAGCCTGCCCTGCAACGTTTTAAGTTTCACGTCTGGCCACCAGACCACGGCCGCCTTGGTTGAAGGACAGCGGAGTAGAGCCACGCAAGCATTTCAGGCCCTAAATCCGACGTCAAACCAAAGGCTCTTATGCACATTCAAAATTTAATGGCAAACTTCCTGAATTGGGTTTCAAGATGCTTCGCCCGAATCAATTTGCTATCTATAATTATCCCCCGATATTTAATCGACTCTGAGGTCGCCAGCCTCCCACCACGAATTGCAGGGGCTTCAAATTTCGACACTTTGTATTATCTCGTGAAAATGACCAGACTGGTCTTTCCAAGATTTACCCAGAGCTCTGAGCTGTAGTACCAGAGCTCTACGATCCGCAGCACCGACCTTGTTAGATCCATCAACTTCTTCTGATGAGCCCCTGACTAGGATTACAATATCATCCGCATATCCCTGGGAGTAATAGCCTTCCTCACTTAGCCTACGAATGAGACCGTCAACTACAATGCACCAGAGGAGGGATGACATTCGACCTATTCTGCTTCGAGTCGCATCCGGGGTAGCATGCTTCTTACCCAACTTACTAGCATGGCTGGCCCACCACATCTTGAAGCCTCTTTACAGATGACTTCTGGAGTGGTATTGCTGAAGGCACCCTATATAACCAAGCAGGTGCCCACAGCATACCCTCCCTGTTCTAGCTGATGCTCCAATTTGTAAGAACGCTGGATAGACGCCATCCGCCCCTGGTGATTCAAAGGGGCAGAAGGACGCAAGGGCCAAATTATAGTCGGCCTTCTTCCTCTATTGGCCCCAGATTTCCACCTCTCGGTCGGATTGAGTTCGTCTTCGGCAAACTCACCATCATCGAGCCTTATGAGTTCGAGGCGAGCTTCCGGATTTTTTGCAAGGATCTTGTGGGGCCTCGCTGTTTCCAGAACGTTCTTTGATTCCTCGCAGAAGCCTCTCCAATCTTCCTGTTTATAAATTCTGATATTTGTATTGTATTCATGCTGGTCCGTTTTATAGATATCCTAGTCTGAAGGCAACTTAGTTCTATTTGCCCTATTGCACAACGCCCCAGTCTTTTCACGGAGTTTCTCCAGGTGGATGTTCCACCATTTTGCTCCTTTCCTAGACTTAATTGTACTTGTAGGGCAATTGTTCTCATATGTTGTAGGCAGAGCCTTTCGCAGAAAATCCGCGGCGTGCTCTAACTCATTTGTAGTACCGCAGCTTGTTGGGAATTCCACAAGCCTGCCTTTGAGTTCTTCTTTATATGAGTCCCAAAGTGTATTTCTGCATGTTGGCAGCCCGCTTGAAGCCTCCGTTAGCAGACTGCAATGAGAGCCACATTATTTTTTTATTTTTTAATGCTGAAAAAGAAACTTTTCGCAATAACGGCATGGCCATTTAACGTAAAATTTAACGTATTATTATTATTGCAACAGTTTACATATTTATTTTGCTTCACTTGATAATTATAATTCCATATTACTTTCGCATTACTTTACCATTACTTTACCAGTACGCTGTAGCGTAATACTTGCGTTCGGCCGGTCCGCCAGGGTAGCAAGACATGATTGTATTTTGTTTACATACAATTTTCGTGTACGATAATAGCATTTTGAAAATCACAAAAGTGGCAAAATTCATGAAAATTAGTTTTGAAAATATAAAATGGTCATGTGTTACTCTAATTAAAACTAAATAAGTTATCGGCAAAAGATGTTTTAACTTTTAAAAAAATGGTAATCCAGTCGAATCCAAAAAATTAATTTTTCCTTCATAAAAAACTAATTCCCTTATTCGGCAGGAATTTTTTTTCATAATTATCAATTTTATATTCTTACTTGCTACCTGAAACAGTACAAAAAATCTACGATTGCTACACCTATGACAAAAATTCCACTGAGTTTCTTTCACTGAGAGAACAAAAAATGGAAAAATTAAAGTTTTAATTCTTGAGCACCCCTAATTTACATTAATACAATATTGTAGGCATTCAATATTTTCAACTAAAAGCTTGAATAAATCAATTTTATGTTGTTAACTTTTGTCGATTGCAAATAGTTTTGCAATTTCCAGTTAATAGTCAAACACTTTTAAAGTCAAACATCCAAATTGTAATGTTTCAAATTTAAATGCACGAACGCTATAGCGTACTGAATATTTTCAAAGTAGCTTCCCAATTTTTCGAGCCTCTTTCCAAATAAATCTATAAAGAGAATAAAACAATTTGCCTTCAAAAACACCATGCGAGAACTAGGCATCCAAAAAATAATTATTTTAAATTTCCTATCTGATAGTATTTTTTAAGTGAATAAACTATGAACAATTTAAAATTAGAACCATAGTAACCTTGTTTTATATTTTTATATTATTAATTGGTCATGCAATGTTTCCCGCACGCTGTAGCGCGTGTATAATGTTGCTGGTATACGAGTTAGGGGCCATTCATTAATTACGTAAGAGTCCAGAGGGGCAGGGGGGGTTTCAAAAATCTCTACATGACCTTAACTCGGGAGGTGGAGGGGTTAAAACATTCTTACGTAATATCTTACTATGTGAATTATTGTTTCAATTCGAACGATTACAGTAGCTACATTAATTCTACTCAAACTACCCATTTTTTAATTTTAAAGATCGCGTGTTTTAGTTTTTCTAATGATATGTATAAAAATATAATTTTAAATATGGTAAAAATGATATACTTCAGACCAAAAAGAATGCATTTGCTGGATTATCTATTACAATCCATCAACGTTTCGAAAACGAATACTTTTCCTCATCAGGATAATTAAAAGGAGAAGTCTAAAAACATGATCATCAGTATAAAATAGTTCCAAATTCTCCTTTTCCGATCGTTCTATAAAAAATTGTAAACAAAAACTAATATAAAAAATGTGTTAACTATAAAAGTGTAACAAAAAAGTAAAAAAGTGCCCAGATAGCAAAAGTGCGCGTACGGTGCGACGCAGGTGCGTCGCACCACGTGCGGATTTTCTCGCACGACGTGCGCACAGGGGATGACACAGCTGCGTCCTCATATGCATGACAGGTGTGTCGCAAGTCGTGAGGGTCGCACGTCATGCGTGCCGGTGCGGGTATGGTGCGTGCACACATTTAGGATTTTTAGAGATACAGAAAATATTTGCATTGATATTTTTAAATAAAGAGCAGGTAATTTATCATGAACGTCTCCCTTTTCCAACTCTTTTTGAGGTTAAAAGCAGGAACCCGACCTAAACGAAAAAAAATACTTTCGTGATTTTCGTTCTGTTTCTATTCTGCCAAAACGTAACTATATTTACTTGATTTAGGTTACGTTATTCAAAATACCGAAATTATAACGAAAAGGAAACGAAAGATTCGGTACTTTTTGGATAACGTAACGTATAATTTGTCCTAATTTAGAGCCATTCATGCATGTCGCAGTTTTCTAAGCACGGTAAACACAGAACACAGAATAATGCAAAACGAGACCAGGGAAGAGACTGCGGGACGAGAAGTCGCGAAGACACTCGTGGCGCGACATGCATTTCCGTTGGATCGACGAAGGCTGCTGCGCCGTATATGTATTATTCAACGAAAGCGCGCGCTTTTTAAATGCAGCTTTCTTTATTACACTTGGAAATAATAAAAATACATGCAAGTGCATTAAAAATTAAAGACGCATGCTTAACTTTATTAAGCAATTTTCTGAAAATTGATTTTAAATTTGATTTTAAATTTCATTCAATATTAAACATGAAACTCAAACTACAAATGGAAGTTATTAAAATATAAAAATATTTAAAGTTGAAATGATTCCAACAGTTTCATCTTTTAAAAAAATTCCCCTTCAAATTAAAATTTTTGACATATTATGTGAATGCAAAACAAAAATTTCTGGCTATTTGGAATTTTTTACGGTTTTTTGTTTGTTCTTTTTAACTTTTGGGATGAGAATACAAAAATATTTCAAAAAATTCTTCACTCAGTGTAAGCATTTGTGAACATATTTTTTAAACTATTTCCTTTTACACTTTATTCTTATATAGTTTTTTATGGTTTTGAAATTTTTTGTGTAATGACACAGTTGTAAGAATGTTACTTGATGTAAGAATTTTTGAAAATATTTTTTTAACGTTCAAAAAAAGAACCAAAGATAAAAAGAAAGTTTAAAAAGTTGGAAATTATTTTTTTCTTTTTAAAAAGTTACAGAATAACAAAAAAAAAGTTCTTGTTAATCTTACACCGATCGAGTAAAGGAACATAATATTAACCCTTAATCACTTAAGACCGTCTACAGACGGACATCACTAAAATCAAATTATTATTATATCAATATATTTATATTAATATAATCAATTAATATAATACAATAATCTAATATATGTAATTATATTATTATTATATATATTATTTATATTATTATAATATATTATTATTTTATTGTCTCAAGCTTAAGATGGTTACAGCCCAATATGTCGAAGGCATTTTTGTGTAGTTGGATTTATTTTTTATTTTTGAATAGTATGCACGGGGCAGTCCCGGTATATATGATCAATTATTATTATCATATTTATAATTATTATCATTAATTATTATTATATTATTCGATTGCGGGTGATTAAGGGTTAAATTACCATATTTGAATAAATAAAATGCATTTCACATTAAGCTATTTTACAAATGCATTCAATTAATGTCATTCATAAAAATTTCCTAATTTATGCTTACGATGAAATTGGGAGTGTTTCAATTTTTATGAATAAACCATTTTTACAATAATTATAGTTCAAATTATAGTTATAATAATTACTATTATTCAAAACTACGCTTCTCATTTATGTATTCATGCTATAAATAATGCCTCTCACGATGTGCGACGCACATGCGCCGCATATCGTGCCCATCACGAAGTGCGACACATATGCCTCGCACGTGCGTGCCCCTCACGCAGTGCGGCGCATATGCCTCGCACCCTGCAGGCACGGCGTGCCTCGCATTCCGTACGTGTAACGTGCCTCGCACGTTTGCTATCTGGGTGAGGTTAAGGAATGGAATTGACATATTTACCTTTAGGTTATCTTCCTTTGAGGTTACATTTTTATTTATATTTTAAACTTTAAGTTGATATTCAAATTTCAATAGTATGTTCAACCAAATTTAATCAACAATAATAATTTTATTACAAACATCGTGAAAAGAGCGGAGACAAAATTGTCATTTTGCTCCATTTTTCAAACGAGAAAGAGAAACATTAAGAAAGACAGAAATAGCAATGCCGTATCATCAATTGATATAAAAGGTACTAAAATTTGTTAAAAATTCTAATAACTAAAATTAAACAAAAAGAATGGAAATTTATTAAGAAGCATTAAAATTGGAAATTTCACATACTGATATTGATAATTAATTAAATGTAAGTAAAAATTACACTAATATGAAGAATTAAGTGAAAAATTCATCAATTTGAAAAAAATTAATAATTTAGAATTTCAAATATTAGCAATATAAGTTATATATTGTTGTAAATTTGAAAAATAGAGAAAGTTCGTATAATTTTTTTTATTATTAAAAGTTAGATAAGAATATACAAACAACATAGTTAAAATGGTTAAAAATTTCAAATTTGAAATATTAATTTTATATTCCTTTTATTTAATTAGTGACAAAATTCAAATTTTATTAATTTTTTTATATTAAAGAATCAAAGATTATATTATGTATTCGACAATAATTATTGAGATCTGAAATTATATTTAAGCAATTATTACCATTTTTCTCAGTAAATGACATTTCTGCTATTAATCTTTTAAATTCATTAGGTTCATGATGTAAAACTGTAACATTTTCCCAATCAATTAAATGTCCAGTTTCCACCTTGTGTTTAGCTATGACTTTATGGTTTTTTGGATTTTGTATAAAATTATCATGATGTTCTTTAATTCTAGTAGAAAGTAATCTACCAGTTTTACCAATATAACATTTGTCACAATTCAAACATTGAATGAATTTTATAAATTTATCAAGTTTTGAATCAATTCTAAAATTTGTTGTGATATTAAAATGATGTAAAATCCTTTTAATTTCAACAGATAACTTTCCATGATAAGAAATAGACATTGCTGGTTTAAAAATTAAATTCCTAACCATATTTATATTATTTTAGTTAGATAAAGAATCTTTAATTATGCTGATGAGGAAAACTATTCATTTTCGAAACGTCGATGAATTGGAATAAAGGATCCAGCAAATGAATTCTTTTTGGTCTGAAGTATATCATTTTTACTATCTCTAACATTATATTTTTATCAATTATACCACTTAGACAAATAACATCGTTTTCCAACATCTTTTCTAATCTAACTAATGATATGTAACTATATTCAACGCTATTTAGAAAAATTCTAAGTTAAATATTACGTAAGAAAGGGGGGGGGGGGGGTCAAGAAATCTTATGTATGGGGAGTCAAAAATGGTCAAACTCGCCCTTACGTAATTAATGAATGGCCCCTTATGTCAAATGGTAATTCGGAAAAATAAAAATTATTTAAATTTGGTCAATTAAGATAAATAAAAATTAGAGCAAATTACTATTCGGCCAAATTATTTTAGGTAAAATAAATGTTGGGGAAAAAAGAATTTTGGTAATATTCATTCTCCTTGTAAATATCATGTCTTTAAAGCATTGCCCGATAGTAGGGTAAGTGTTGTAATTACTGCGGACTGAAAATCAAGACGACTTTTAAAGATAAAGGGAGATATTTAGACGAAACAGTCGTTACGGATTAATTTATAAAGCTGTATTTAATATTTATTTAATAGAATGCAGTCCTGAAAGCTTAAACGGGAACCAGATTTTACTTTAAAAATGCGAATCTAAACAACAATTTCCATGCTAGTTACTGCGGTTTGCATGAATCGCTGCCCGCCAATCACTGCGCGGAGAACCCAATTACTGGGCGTGTAAACTGTGATTTTATTTTGAGTAAATTAAAAATAATTTTTAAGGTTGGAGCGTTATAATTAATGTAACATATAAAAGATAAATATGGAATTTTCAAAGTTTTTGATATTTTTTAGTTAATGCTCTCCTGATGAAAAAATCCTTATTTGAAAAACTCAAATTATGAACAGTTTTTGCGCCACGAAGATTTAAAAGTCAGATTTGGGTACCTATTTTTACCTGCGGAGTGGAATATATCACAGACTTTTTTTCCACCCTTTGCATTGCTGTTGTGTAAGTTCATGCAGAAAAAGAATTGCACGGACGAACAATGCGATGTAATCGCGTTGGAAGTGATAAGCGCTAAGCGTTTGGCGACGCGCAAAGCATTCATATAATTGCATGTTATCCAGCTTTAAACGCGAAATTTGATTTCTATTATCAAGAGGCGTTTGGTTGTCTCAATCGGTGATAAAAATAGCTGATTTACAAATGCATGACAAACGCTACTTTCGTTTTAAATATTGCATCCCAAGTTCGTCGCAAAGCGCTCAAGTTGAATGGCCAGAAAATGGAACCGATACCCAGCGTCGCAATTTGGCACTGATGAATAATTTGAATTTTTGTCATACGGATTCCTTGATCAGTATATCATAAACTAAAAAAATATCAAAAACTTAGAAAATTCCACCGGGACCTTTTTTTACCATGTATTTGGTGCGGGGTCCTTTTGAAAATTCCAATAATATAACACGAAATAAACAAAGCTTTCTTTTTCCCTTTAGATGTTTTATTTTTTTTTCTTGCTTCAATAGTTTTTCCTTTTGTTTTTCAAATCCTAATTGCTCTTTTCGTAATCTTTTTTCTTTTTTTATTTGGTCTAATTTGTGTTTGGTTTTCATTTTACCTTGTTTTTATATTTTAATCATATTTCTTAATTTTGCCTCCTCATTCTTTGAAAGTTTTTGATCCTCTTTTGCTTACATAATTCATTGTCATTCAGCTCCACATACAACAGATGGAATTTTGCATCTATTTAGATTTCTTTTCTTCCTCGTAGATTATATTCTACCAGCTACACTGTTTTACTGACAGGCATTACCACTGGAGACTCAGTGAGGTTAGTTTCGACGTTATGTTACATCGTCAGAAGAACCGTAGTAATGCATTCAACTAGCTATCAAAGAATAATAAATAATTTAATTATATATTATTTTCACATATTATGGAGAACAAAATTTGAATATATAAGAAAATATGGTGTCACTTTTCAACATGATTTTTAAAATATTTTTCATATATTTTTATATATTTTTTATATTACTTGATTTCAAATAAAGAAAAATAGAAGGACAAAAATCTATGTTTGAACCTTATTGTAATTATAGTTGTAAACCTAGCACAGACCTGGTTTTTTCTTACGCCCCAAAAACTACCAGTTTTTTCGGGGAGTGTGCTATATGTGAGAAATACTGCTTTGGTAAAAAATATTTTAAAATACATATTTTTCTCGTTTTTAGCATGTATTTTTAGAACAATACATTTGATTTATACAGAGTAATATTGCAATCAATATTTTTTATATCCAGAAACGAAATAATAATTAGTTTTTCAAAACGCATTCATAACCCGCCAACAAATCGAAGCAGTAAATCCATCAATTTTGGAGACATGCAAAGATTCAACATGCAATAAATTAACTAAAAATATAGTTACTGTTGCTAATCCGTCAATAATTATTATTATTAAATAACAAAATAAGTGTTTAAATGTTTTGAAGCGTTATGTACTAAAAAAGTATTGTAAATCATTATTTTGATTTGAAACCGCAGTACTTGGAGCCTCCGCAGTAATACCTACACTTTTCCTATACGCAGGGCCGGCTTTCTGTCAGGGGCCGCAGTTAGGGGTCCCCACATTTGGTGGGCCCCCACTAAACACTCATTTAGTAACAAAATTTATCTATCACCGCTAAAGTGCCGCCACATTTTAACAGGCCCTAGGGTTCCCAAAACCTTAAGGCCAGCCCTGCCTATGCGTATATTCACACCGGGTGGGCTTGATTTATTCGGAGGAGCGGCGCTCATACAATTAGAATCGATCTTCTATAACAGGTCAGTTAGGTCATGTCAGCTAGAAGTTGAAAGATACATAATTATGGTTATATAATCAAGCCTCAAGAAGGCTTCGAGATAAATATTTACCCTAGTAGCAACGTCTGGCTTGTATGACAGAGGCCAGAGTCTGACTCAGCATCTGCTCCCTCT